>JAUMHI010000051.1:7800811-7824862 GCA_032359435.1 Enteromius unitaeniatus
TTTTGACCTCTGCCTGTACGACTACGATTAAAGTTTCATTGCAAATGGATCCTGACGACTCCTACAGTTTGTCACACATACTAGGTAAAATATGGAAATCACATTATAAGGCTTTTGCAACTTTTGGGATATGCAGATGAGGATGGTGACATGTTTTTTGTTGTATTTTTACGGATTGTAAATTGTGGCAGGGGTCCAGTCCTTGGAGATATGAGAACTAGAAATGATGAAAAACTGGACTGAGGCCCAAATACAGCGGCACCGAGGGCTAATCTTAATTGGTACCCGGAAGCATGCACTCTCAGTAGCACAAAATGACAAGCACTACTATTGTGCCCTTGAGCCATGGCCACTGCCACTGCAGCTTCAAACAGCTGTACTCTCACTCCAATAGAAGGAAATGTCCTTTAATACCATTACAACAAGCTGCTTATTTCATGACCTATTGATTAAATATATTATATTGACATAAACTAGCACGAAAAACTACAGGGGTACTCTTATAAACGTTCATCGACTGGCAACGTGGGGGTCAAGTTTCTGTCTATGCATGAAGGGTACAAAAAGCTCTCAGATTTCATCAAAAAATATAACACTTTATTTAAGGGTGTCCATAACACAGGGTAATTACCTAGTAAGTACTTAGTAGTAGCTAACCTCAAACAAAACGTACTGACCATGTAACTAAGCTATGGAACAGTTTATACTTACAGTTTGTAATTATGTAGATGTAACAGGCTGCTAGTGTGTAGCAGACTCGGCCTGTACAATGTGTAACAGTAGCTGCCTGTTACGTCTACATAATTATACAAACTCTAATTACAGGCTGTTCCATAACTTAGTTACGTAATACAGTAAGTATTTAAAATTGTATTTAATGTAAGTACAATGGCTACTAATGAGTATATAATTAGGTAAGTATTATTATATATATATTATATTATGTATATATTATGACACCTTAAAATAAAGTGTCAACAAAATATCTTAATTTGTTTTTCGAAGGGGTTCTTAGGGGTTTGGAACAGCATGAGGGTGAGTAATTAATTACAGAATTTAAATTTGTACTCATAATACAATATATGTATACAAAAACTTGCCCTTTCTGCTCTGGAATTTGTTGCTTTCCTCTCAGAGTATAACTGCTGCTTGAGTTTTACCTCATTCTGCCAACACAAATCGAAAAAGACTATATCCCACCTGTATGAAACCACACCAGCTTCTCAGTGATTAGTCAGCCCACTCTGAACATCAGTGTTCCTTCCAGGAAAGCACTATTACATCATTCAGCCACATAAAAAAAACAAAACAGTTTCCTCGTTGAAGGCCTCCGTCAAAATGTCAACATTTTGGCCTTTGACTCCTTCAAAGCGAATCAGATGAGTCATGAAGTAATGTAAATAAAATGTCTCAGATTGTGTTATGTAACAGCAGCATAAACGTCATAAAGGTTCAACTTAGTTGAAAGCTTTGGTAGGATGATTTATGTTACATTCAGTTTGCATATTTTTTTTTTCTCTTTTTTTCTGAACAGCGTGGATTTTTATTTCATGCTGATGTTGAAGTAAAGCTTTAAAGGGTTTAAAATGCTAGAGGCGTGCAATCTTTGATCACATCAAAATTGGGGTTCATGAAATTCAGATTGTGCGCCTCAGCCCAAAATTCCCAATGATCAAATGATTCAGTCCAGAGCTTTGCATTATTATCACTGGTTGTAGGGTTTAGAATGATGGATTTCATTAAACTGATGTGATCAGATAATGCCTCAAAGTACGCATACATAAACGGATCTCAAAAACTACGCACCGCAGTGATTTTTTTATTTCAGTTTTTTTTGCTGGGTCTACGGTTTGTGAAATCAGGAAACATGGGTTTGAAGATGGTGATGTCTCAGCGTGCCTGTCCAGGGTTTTTCTGTTTTATCTCGTGCCAAGATACAGTCAGCATGCAGCATGTAAAAGAGAACGTTTGCCTAGAGAGCAAAGTAAAGAGCTACGAAACCCTTCAGATTCAATTTAGTTCAGTTCAATTTAACATGCTTTGCTATGAATGCATTTTTTGGTGTTTCCACAAAAAATTGGTTGAAAGAGGGAGAAAAAGCATTTGAAAAAGTATTGCCAGTTGCTCCAGGATAACTTTTACTGTCACTGCAACAATGCAACTGTGAGACCTTTGGTTTAAAGTGTCTTTTGAATGATACATCCTGAGACAACAACATCATGGTCCACTGAGAATCAGGGACGCATGTGTTAAATTGGACGGAAACAGAAAGGGTGGACATATTTTTGTTTCATGCATTCAAATCCAAGCATCTTTCGAAAAGTTTAAAAGAGGCTGCCATCCTAAGAACAGACAGGTGGAGACAAACAGTTACTGCTGTGAACCTATCATCAAGTAAACCTGAAAGCAAAGCCGAATATCTGTCTCCTATTTGAACCTGTGGTTGAGCGAAACAAGAACTGAATACAAACGGTTCAGTAGAGATTTTCTTTTTATATACCTGTTAAATTTCAAATGACTCCCTGGGCAATGAAATTTGCTGGTATATCAGTGAGGGAAAGACTGGAAGGAGGAAAAAAAGAAAGGTAAAGGAAGGAATAAAGGACACCAGCAAAGTTCTATTACACTGGTGAATTCACTCGTGACAGGCTCTCCTGGTGCCACTGTAGCTCAACCGGGCTGATGGATTGAAGAGAATTATGAGATATTCAAAACCTTTTTGCAAAACAAGTCGAATTCAATAAGGGACTTACAAGCACCTTTCACGGGGGTGTAATAGAAAAAAAAAATCACTTAACATTTACTTTGTCATTCAAGTGAATCTCATACAGCAACGTTCAAAAGGTCAAGGCGTTTTTGTTATGCTTTAGAAAGAATCTCTTACGCTCATCGTGGCTGCACTTATATGATCAAAACTGTCATAAAATATAATTACAATTTAAAAGAACTGTTTTCTATTTTAATATATTTTAAAAGATTTGAGATCCTGGTATGTTTAAGCTAAATTTTCCTTCAGAAGTCACTGTAATATGCCAGTTTGATGCTCGATAATTATTTCTTCATATTATCATAAAACCAAGTGTGTTGCTTAATATTTTTGTGCAGCAACTCGTGATAATTTTTTTCGTATACCTTTATGAACATAAAATTTAGTTCTATGAATGTTTCTATTGAAAAAGACATTAAAGACTATTAAAGACAAAAAAAATGTAATGTATCCTTAAATTAAAATTAAAATATTAATCTAGTAAAAAATCTTCCTGAACACAAACATTCTGACAGTAGAAAATATTTTACTCATTATTAAGATAAAAATTATTTATCAAATATTACATATTATAATATTAGCTGAAAATGTTTGTGACTTTAAATTACTTCACTGCTAATGCTATGTCTCTAGGTCCTGTGTGACTTCTGACATAAAGTAAAAAGTCGATGTAATAATAAACATTCCAAATACGTCTTCTTTTCTCTGACTAATACTTTAAGCAAATCTTGTTTATTCGAGAAATGTGACATCATATAGTTGCACAAAGCAATGGAAATAGCAATAGATTCTGTAATATTTTGTGGACTAAAAACAAAGTATGCTGTCCTGAAAATCTGGTACACCATTTGATAAATGTAATTTAAACTGCAACTCATGTATGTTCTTTTTTTTCCAAGTTATAAAGCTCAAAATGCACTGCATAACAGAAAACCCTACTATTTTGAAAACAGTACAACAAGAGTAGGGTTGAGTTCTTGCTTTTAAGAAATATCTCAGTAAGCTCAGCAAATCCTCTGCTACATTATGATGCGTTTAAAATCCTTGGTATTGACTTTCTTTAAAGTGCCTGAAAAATCCTTGTGTTGCTTGTCTCAAAGTAGACCTTCGCCATGTTACGCTGTGATGCATCTGGAAACAGTTTTACTGCCCTGTGAGGAGGGTCTCTAGGCACTATTTAACAGCAGGTGGGCTGTTCTCTCTCTCTGAGCACTGTTCACACACACTTTAGACTGCAATGTGCATCAAATACACAGCTCTCCAGCCCAAACCCACTTCCTAACAGAATTGCTTAAGGGTCTTACATGACAGTTACATAAGTTGTTCTTCTAAATGATTGGAAAGCATTCAAGGCATATATAGAAAGGATTTGGGTTTGAATGACTGAACCATTGCTGTCCATGGTGCTGAACCGCATTATCTCCATGCTTGTCTCTCATAGTCAACTACTAATGTTGCTAGTGGCAGTCTTTCTTTGAATGCCTCTGTTCTTTCTCTAAATGCAAACAAACACACATCCGTTTTGCTATTGGTGTTAATTTTTGGGGTGTCCCTGAGTGTGTCTGTTTGAGTGACAGGCAGAGGGGTTTTCACAGTTGAGCAGGACATGAACACCCTGGCAGTTGGTGAGGAAAGCAGTTCACTTTCACGAGGCTCAAAAGCTTAGAATCAAGGAGAAATTCAAAATCACACACTCAAAGAGAGAGAGAGAGAAAGAGAGAGCAAACGCAGAAATACACCTTATATGGGAAGCACCACAGATGCTGAAAGGCTTTGACAACTCTGCGGATGGACACTGACCCGATTTAAGTTTAATCATGCATAGCCCTGAGGCTGAGAGAAAAGCAAGAGTGCACAAAATTCCCCTAGAACACAAACAGAACACGAATCAAAGAATATTTCTTTAAAGGCTTCTTAAAGCAATAGTTTACTCGTAAATGAAAAACATCCACCTTTATGTTGCTTCAAACGCATGACTTTCTATTTTTTGTTGAAAGGCTTTTGAATCATGTTCATGCTGTTCTTTTCTACACAGTGAATATTTAAAGTAACAGGAACATTATGTTGATTTTAATGTTTAAGAAATATTTTGCTCTAAGTTATAATACTTTGAGACAATGTCAGGATGAGTTAATGCAGCCCTGCATTTGAATTTGAACTTCAAATCTTTCACTTAATCTAAACCTTCAGCGAATGCCATGCCAGTCACAGTCATTTACAATCGCTAATCTTCTCCAAAGGCTTGGCTTCATGCTGACTAATATTTTATTTATATAAATTACAAGACTACACTTCCCTAATCACAGAGCAGAAACACCCAGTCTGTCTTCGCTCATTTTTTATGGTCTCCTGTGGTTTACAATGCCATTTTCACCATACACACATCAGTGCACACAAACACGTGCCGACGGTCTCGCTGACCACTGTAACGTCTATACTCATGTGGCACAGCATGGCCTGCCAGGAATCTGACAGCAGAAGGACTTGGCATTCACCCCCCTTTCTAGAAACGCTATTACATAACCACACAGGGGACAATGCAAGGGAGAGGGGCCAACGGACAGCTATACTCCAGAAGCCCTGGCTGCAATGTGCTTTCAACTGACAGCTGAAAGAAATAATTTACCCAAAATTTTGCTGAAAATATATTCACTTGCAGTGAAATGAGGAAACAGGGAAAAGATTTTGAAAAAAATTAACATCATTTGCTCACCAATGGATCCTATGTAGTGAATGGGTGCCGTCAGAATAAGCAGCCAGTTATCAATTATCAACCTGTGATGCAAAAAGCTGTGTGTTTATAAATAATCCACAATAAAATTCTATCCCCTGTTGTTCTCTCAATATCCACTAACATTTTTGTTTAGAACTGTTTTCAGTTGAAATCAGTGCCAAAAGCAATGGTTTTAAAGATGAAAATGTCTTATTAATGAACATACAGGTTTTCAATTTATGTTGATTAGATGCGGATTGTTGTGCTGTTTGGGGTCAATTTTAATAAGCTTAGAATAAATAAACTTTCCATTGATGTATGGTTTGCTGTGATATGATAATATCTGGCCGAGACAAAAATATAAAAAAAAAATGTAACCTGAGGGTGCAAAAAAATCAAAATACTGAGACATTTGCTTTTAAAGTTCTCCAAATGAAGTTCTTTGCAATGCATATTACTAATAACATCATTTTAAAATATATTTGGTTGGAAATTTACAAACTATCTTCAAGGAGCGTGATAAAAAAAAACAACCAATAACTTTGAACCATATAAATTATTTTTTGGCTATTGTTACATAATTCCCATGCTACTTATGATACTTTTTTTTTGGTCCAGGTCACATTTCTCCAAATCTAACTGGTTGAGCAAACAAACTCCTCTACATCTTAAAAGGCCTGAAGATGGATACAAATTTCAATTTCTAGAGGAACTACTCAAATGTGAACTCAGCATGGTAGTCTGACTAATAAAGCATGGCATCTGTTCTACATAACATAACCGGAAAAGCAAAAGACTTAGAGAGAAGAGTCTTTGCATACAGTCTCTTTCATACCCACCCTCTCATCAGAATGAACTTCGTTATCGTAAAAGACTAGGATTTTTATCAGTCATAAATCTTTTATATGTGCGCTTCACACAAGGTGATTACATGGTGAATCTGCAAACAGGATTCTGGGAATACACTATTTTACTTCTGAATACATTTGTTTGGGGAACAATTGTTTTTTTCTCAGCTCTCTGACCTTGTTATTTCACACAGCGCACACCGCTAAAGATCTGTGTGGTGTTCCTCACTGCTTTAATGCTTCTTTGGTTGTTAGTGACAGTGTTATTGCTTGCATGAGATGCTTGATTGGACCTGGTAATGACAAAAGGCTGAAAGACGAAGGAATAAATTCTCCTCCTTCACAGAAAATCCACTCAGACGAGGCGAGAAGACAGAGGCACTCGCCACAGCCATCGCAGGGGGCAAACCATGCACAAAATCTGACAGCATTCACACTCAATATAATGAGCCGCTGATTCCACCTCCATGTGCTCGAATTGCTTTGGAGGGGGAAGACAGAGAGAGTCAGGAGTGTCTATCAGACAGAGGGTGATATAAGACTGCGAGTGCGCCTTTGAAGCAGACAGGTCTGGCTCTTGCTCAATGCGAAAAAGCATGAGCTTTGAAGTGCGCTCTTGTGTGAGTGCTCTCCACGCTTATGTCCCTGCAGATGCACAAACTGTCAAGGGGCTCTGAATGCAGTCCCACTCAATTGCATCAGCGGTGTGTGGAACAACCCCACAAACATCCGTACACATATTGTCACAGGCACTGAAAGAGATGAAATCTGTCTCTCCTCTGAATCCCTCCGTGTCACACATCACAAGTACATCCATGGTGTGACATCATAGTTCAGCAGTTGTTCCCAAAAACACTTTTAAGGCAGGATTATGTGTGAAAACACAATGTGTTGTTAGGGGTCATACGGAGTGGGTAATTAGATTTAACATCAATTTAAAACATCAAACATGTCCATTTACAATTAAATAAAGGGTCTAATAAGGCTCAGGAGGGTGCCAGATTTTCAGTGATGTACACGTCCAATTATGCCAAACTACAGTCGAAAGTCTTTGAAGCCCATACTGCTGAGAGCGATAAGCCGCTGTAAATTTTTCATGACTTGGTCAAGGTGAAGTGAACTTAACACTACCAAAAGCTCAGACTTAAAAAATGCTGAAACAAGCAATTTTTTTCAAAAAAACGAACTTGTGAGTGACAAAAATATTGATATGCTTGCTGGAAGCCTCAGTTTCGTTATGCATGAGCGTATTCAGTACTAAAATGTTGCATTTTCATTAAAAAAAAACTTTGAACTGTTCATTAAATTGCCTAATTTTAAAAAAGGCTGACTTTTGCTGTTTGGTTGAAATGGTTACTTCAGATGTTTGCAAATTTCAAGACATTTTCTTGTTATTGCTATAAAATATCCCTTCACTTAACGCTATGAAGTTGGTAAACATGACAATAAGTCAAAAGTGAGAAAAATAGTTGCACTTAAGTTTACATTTAGCTCAAGACCCTTAATGCACACGCAAATACGTTAGAGAGAAGCACATTTTTTTGTATTTTATGTATAATTTACACCTCAGGCAGCTTGTCATATGAGATTCTTGTCAAGTAAAGGGGAAACAAGTCGACTAATTACTTCATTCAGTACATTATTCACTATCTGTATCCCCAATCAACACTCGAGTCTAATGGCACGTGAAGCGCCATCAATGAACAGCGCGCGAATGTAGTGCCCGAAGCCCAGAAAGATAAACGAAAGCTCACCAGCATTTCTCAGTTTCCGATTCCTGAACACCGAAATTATGACTAACAGGTTACCCAAAACATCCACCACTGTAGTGAAGATCAGCACGCTGGCCAGCACCGCTATTGCCCAAGCGGGGCGTGCGCTCGAACCCAACGCTCGACCGACGTGCCCCAAATCTGTGCTGTTCGTCAAAAAAGCGATATTGTCTGGCATCCCGGACCAACTTGTTCTCTGGGGTTTGGTTTGCTAAAAGTTATTCACGCGACCTGTGGAAGTAAAGAGAAAGAAACTGAATAACTTAACTGCGCAAGTTAAACAAAACGCGTTTGTACTTTTGCATGCTTTGTTTAGACTTGTATTTTCCATACTTGTAAAAAGCGAGTCATTCCAGTTAGCTTTCAGCAGAAGTTGTGAACACTTGAGCCGTAAACCTCTGCCTGATCCGCGCTCCTCTCATCCTTCTCTCCAGAAATCCGTCTCAACATCTTTTTAGCGCCTCAAACTCTTTTCTGTCTTGTAGCTGAGTTGTTTGTCTAGCGCGAATGTTCAGCTTGCCTCCCCCTGACCTTAAAACTGCTAAGAAACCGAAGAGTGTTGGCGCCGTGTTGCCCCATGGCCACCGCTACGTCCGCTCCAAGTTATTTTTTTAAAGCAGCTGCTCTGAATTGTAAATCCAGCGCGTGATCGGAGGGGAATCTGGTCAGATGATTGGCTCGCGCTCAGAGCTGAGACAAATCACACACTGCGCAGAGCATCTTTTATTTGCCCGGGAGTTGTCATAACAACCCCTGAGCGCCTCCAACCTGAAGCACAAAGGTGGATGTGCTTGCACCCCGTGTGTAATATATGTGTTTTGTCAGGTAACCAAAGTCTACTGCATTTGCTCACATTTAAAAGAAATTAGGTTTTGAGGAAAACATTCCAGGATTTTTGTCAACAAGAAATTAACACCTTGGATTCTGGAAGTGAATTAACTTTTATTATCCACATAAGAATTAAAACACAGTCACGTGACAATTAGTTAATCCACTAAAAAATAGTTTATCTAAGATCATTTGTTTCCGCTCTGGAATTGTAGTATGACAACTTGAAATGTAGCCTACTGCAAATAAGAAATAATGTGAATTTGTTCATTTTAATCTTCTGAGTATGTAATCATTAGACTATTTTAGAAAGGAACATTTAAAAAGATGAAAAAAGAGTAATTAGTGAGTATCAATAAAAATGCTATTATTTAATCTTATTACTAGTACATAGTTTTTGGAATCTGATTAAATAATCCAGATGTATTCAGTTACTACATAATGTATATGTAAATGTGTATTTAAGTAGGGTAGACAGAAAAAAATGCCATGTCAAAATAGAATACATCTCTAGTCTAAAACTACTTTCTATTAAATCAATAAATTCAGTTCTGAACGAAAAACAAAACGACTGAACGGAGAGTTGCTGAATGTTGTCTGCTAAAATGTACATCCTGTGACAATATATTTTATAATAAATAACACTAGAAAAGTTACAACAGTGATTAACATTCAGAAAACTAAACTCTTTTTTTTTTTACCTGTAGTCAATTATATGGGGGTTAAAGTTACTTTTGTAACTATAGCAACAGCAAGGCAGGTGCATAGTCTTTGATAATCATCATTAGTTGATTGAAAAAGCATGTTTCAGACGGAAATATCAAAGAGGGAGAAGCTTGCTGAATTATAATATTCAAGAACGAGGTGCATTATATTGTTAAATAATTTTGGTAATGAATAACAGTGATTGAATATTTATTCTATTCTACACCCAAAACCAGGTGTGCTTTACTCTTCTTTACATGTAAAGTCATTTTGTATTTCGTAGACTTGTTAAAGACAATGTCAGGTCTAATTTACTCTTAAGCAAAGAAGTCAACTGAGGAGCGGTTGAGAAATATTTCTTGTGAGGTGGACAGCAACATAAGAGGAAATCACCAAACATGAATCATAAAAATCACAACATTTTCAAGAATCCTCCCACCACCTCAGTTCTTACCTCACCCACGAAAGGCTATGCCCAAGAGTGCTACAGGGATGATTTATTTTTACCATATAAAACATCCAAAAATACCTGATGTAATAGGTTTGCAGTTAACGCAAGCTCAAAATATGTTTACGTTATATTCTATGGCAAACTGTTCTGGGTTTTTTAGATCATTTGTGTTGAAATAGGTGATTGCTAACAAGTGTTTTAATGAGACTACAAAGAATAGACTTTTAAATGTCATCGTGCCAAACAGGTAAACGACTACTCACTAGTGCATTTTTTAAGATTTGTCATGTTTATGATCACGCTTTTGAAAACTATTTTAACTTAGACATTCAAGGAAAATTTTAACTTTTTTTCATAAAGACTGAATGAGTTTGTAAAGATCAATTGTATTTAAGCTTCAAAATTCTTAAGTTGTGTTCATTTGTGAAGATTATCATGATAACATTTTCTGCATTTTTACCAGAGGAAACCAGGGTAATGCTTTCAGTTTGGCCTACAAAATTACGTCATGACTGCGGTGCTCTATTGGTTCTCAAGAGCTGCCTCACAACCAATGTCGAACACTGCAGGATCCCAGCGACACGCTGTGTTTATCATCACAGAATATGATTTCCCTCTATTCCACTGAAAAATAAACACACTAGGAAGCCAAAAAAATAGCAATAAAGTATTGCATTATGTGGATGATGTTTTCAAAAAACACTACGTGGAATAGCTTTTTCAAACAATTAACTGAATTCAAACAATGAAAGTGAAATTGCAATATAAAATGGTAACACAGTCTCATAACAAATTGCTGGTTTATTTGATCTGATTACATCCCACAGCGTGTCAGGTTCATCTGTGGGTTTAGGGGTGGATCTTAATGCTTACATTTAATCTTTTTCATATATTAATCATTTTCGTACAAATAAAATTGCATGAATTCTTAAAACACAATTTAGTCACCAATGAATAGAGATGTCAAAGATTGTGTATATACCAAGATAGTTCAAGAGAAAGTGCAACACGGAGCCTTGCTTAAACAAGTCGAAAGCTCCAGTTTGAAAATGAAAACCCGAAATTAGAATCCCGAATCTGGAAATTAGCACTTGGAACTTAATATGCACAGTGGCTGGACCAAACTAAAAAATACGCAATTCATGTGAGATTTTATTGCCGATTTGTAAACATTTAATTTTAAGATGAGTCTGGCTTCGTTATTTCTCCATATTCCCCATTGTGGGTCTTGAATGTCCAAAATATCTTCCCGAAGTTACTTTAAACATGGCCGCCAAGTGAAGTGCCTTTCTTTGAGTGTGCCTTTTCTTTTGATGTCTACAGAATTGTTGATTTCCAGCAATTCATGGAAGATTATTGGAACTACACAGTTGTGAAGGTAAATAGCATGTTTCTACTTTGACAGCTATAAAAAAAAAATGCTTTCTGACTAAATTGCTTTAAAGTACTTTATTATAGTAGATGCTGTATCAGTGACAAATGTTTTTAAGGCTCTTTAAAGTGTAAAACTTTTTAATTTTATCAGTGATCCAGGTTCTCCACCTCCAGAGGCCAACAGCTGCTATTTGCAACATATTTGGGTCGAATCGTACTTAGCTGTTATTTAATCAGTATAGAAAATCACTGACAGGCAGGACAGTTTGACATGGCAAAAGAATTATATTTTCCTCTGCCCTTCTTCAACCCCTAAGAGTTCAGTAATACTGGACGGAATCGTGTATAATTACTCCGCATTGATCTAAGCCTTCTCACCCATGGACACTCGGGTCTGTTGAAAATATCCTCAGGGTATTTTTCTTCATTCCCACTACAAAGTAGCATAAAGACTTGAATTGAGACAGCTTGGCAAGTGGTATATTCAAAGAAAATGTGGGAAGCTAGAAGAGTGTCTGAACTGTGCTATATACTTCAGTTTTCACAAGCTGTTAAAATAGAGAAAACAAGGCAGCTCTTATGTATGAAATGTGCAGGCATAACACATGAAGCAATTGTTAGTGCTGTGTTTGCAACAGTGCCGTGCCTTTTAACTCACCACAAGCATCTGTTGGAGACTTTTTCACACTGTAATATATTAATTAAGAATTTTATCACATAAAGACCAAGGGTTGGCTGCACTACCTGTGTTTTTTTCAGTATAATCATTAATTGTTTTTAAGCACAACCTCTAGAGACTGAGAAAATGCATTGGATAATAGGAATGATTAGACTCAGTGTTCTCAAGCCGAATCACATGGGTACATGGATCTCAATCACTGCAGGAGATCAGTTTAATGAGAAGACTGCTATCTGTAGAGGACTTAAACACAAGAGCAGAAAACATGTGCTCTGATCCCATTTACACTAATCAAAAAAGAAAGACAGATAGATTTTGTTTTCCAAAGAGAATTTTATATCTCGCCGTTAAAAGGCTGCTTTAAATGCATGCGCAGGAGCTGTTCACACACTACGCTGCTTTTTAGTTTCAATGTTTCATTCGTTTTTGCTTTTCTATTATTTTCGATGTAAACATGCACCAGATGCACATGTCTGACCATCTGACCATCTATTGTACCATTCTGTAAGCATAGTGTTCAAATTAAAATATGTGCAGCTCAAAAAAATATCTTTTTAAATTCCACTTCCCTGCGTTTTGCATTCAACTATGCAGCTTTTCATTTGATAGCAACGTCTCTAAGCAAATACATTTACATTTTTGCATGTAAAGGTAAAAGTTCAACTTTTAAAAAATGTGTCTCTGAACCTTAGGATGTTTATTCCATTTCCCTGTAAAAATGCTAGTCGGACATGTTTGATTGTTGTTCTCACAGTGCTTTAACATTTTAGACACTATGTGTCTTACATTTACATTAAAACACAAAAAAACACGTTCTGTGCATAAACGAGGCTTTATACTGCAAGCCTTTTAGAATTTTTCACCAAACTGTAAGGCAAATGAATTGTCACCAAGCAAACAAACCTGTAATTCACTGTGACAAGCTCAGTGCAAATAAATGGTGAACGAAGTGGGAAATTTGTCAAAATCAGTAGAAACACCTGTGCACTTCAGGTGAATTGCGTAGTGTGTTCAAAATGAGTCTTACTCTATATGTTATGAAGCTCCATTTCAGCTATAGAATGCTGCCTATGGGCAGTAGAAAGCAAGATAGCTCACTATATTTTGGAACGGAGCCAAAGAATTCACATCTGGACCCTCATTACCTTTGAGATAAACAGGAGTATGTTGGAAATCCATGAGTGACACTAATAACCTGCCACTTATTTATAGAAAGGCTGACTAAACAGGCAGTTTCAGAGGGGGGGAAATGGGAAATTGGTGTCACAGTCTGAATCATTGCAGTTATTTTTTCCTATATGAATCCAGAACCCAAACCTAGCTGTTAAGAGCAAGTCAGGACAAATGCTTTGTGAAAGGTAATGGGCTACTATTCATTTTTGATCCACCATCTCCAGGTTTTTTGTCAAAAGTGCTGTTCATTTTCATGTGAACAAACAAGTGAATGCGTACATCCTGTTATAGAACAGGGCTGGGCTTTACGGGACCTGTTTTATCAGTTAATGTGTAACACTGACTGCA
The DNA here is from genome assembly GCA_032359435.1 of Enteromius unitaeniatus. Taxonomy (NCBI): domain Eukaryota; kingdom Metazoa; phylum Chordata; class Actinopteri; order Cypriniformes; family Cyprinidae; genus Enteromius; species Enteromius unitaeniatus. The sequence goes on from JAUMHI010000051.1 coordinate 7,814,470, forward strand.
AGCTCTGTACGTGCTAGTGAGAAATTAAATAAGCATAAAACAAATTTGCAGATATGATTATGCCTGGATTAGGTAATTGCCATGTATACTTTGGTGATTTAAGGACACCATGGAGTCGTTTGGATTCATTTGAAAAGCTGCAAGTTATTTACAAGCCGGAACATGGCTCCAATCAGACAGAAAGAGCAACCAAAGAATAACAGAACAACATAATCCAAACTAGCCTCAGGGGTACCTTATTCAACTTTATTTTGACAAGGTGCTCTTTTTATTTGTCTGTGGAATTATTCATGATCTGATGATAATTTGAAACAAATAGATATTACACAACACTTAGTTATCAGCAAAGAGAATGATATTTCCCAGCCTATAATGTAGCTTAAAAAATAATCATTATCTTAACACAGCATTTCAGATTGGTTAGTGCTTTTTTTTTTTCAAGTCATTGAATCGTTAATTCAACAGGGCCCATAGCTTCGCTTCGAACTGTTATGAAAATATGTTTTGAGATAGTGTATATATATATTAGGTTTCTCTATAATACTTAATGCCTTTTTAAAGCTTCAATTATTTGAACTTACATTATTGGTCACTAACCATAGCTTAACCATATTTTTGTAGTAAAACTGTGGTGTACACAAATGGTAATGAATATGCTATATGCATGGTTACAACACTTTTACTATAATAAACCATGGTAAATTTTCATAAGGGATGCAGCCAGCGGTTGCCAGTGGGAAACAACTGAGTCTCTGTATCCTTCTGCTCAGCCAGCTCTAAAAATCATATTTAACCTACCAAAATAAGCAATTTCACATTGACTTTGTAAAGTTTTTTTTCTAAAGTTTTTTTGTTGTCTAAAATGTAGGATAAATTTTCTCAATTATACCCTCATAAAATGAACCATTTCCCCATTTAAACAGTCTGGGAAGATTTTCTCTATAGCTACATGTGTCAGCAAAAGACAAAAAGGGAGAATTTGGCACAACTGAGTGCTCTGTAAACATGCTTCTGTTGTTGGTACGTCTCTGTTTCTGGTGCGTGGTGTTATAAGCTTTTGACGTATACCAGCAGCATCTGTTCCAAAGCAGTGTGTTTAACATCCACGGTGCCAGAGCGTGAGTGTGTGTCTGTGTGTGTGTCTGTCTGGAGGCAAAGGCAGATGTTTTGCGTGGAGATGAGGCCTGGTTAGTGTGTCTAATCTGGGTATTATTCAGTAGACTGTGTGGGTATAATCACCCCTAACTCTCTCATGTCTCTGAGCAGAAACAGGGGAACGTTAATCCAGCATTTCTCCCCCACTGCTTATATAACCAGCCGTCTTTCTGTCAGTCCAACGGCTAGCTCTCACTTGTTTTAAAAGTCAAAGGAAGTGTGGATTCTCTAGTGGTTGGGAATACTTACAGATGTAAACAGCAGTATTCATTCAGAGGAATTACGACTAGTTTAATTTCCTCGTAAATTATCCTCTTTGCATTCCGCGTTGCACGTTTGATTTAGTGTGAATTAAGTCGACTCAGCTGTGAGATTGTGGTGGTTTGACCTTGATCTTAGGCTTAATTACCCATCAGTCTTTGGTGCTGGAATGTGATTGGCATAATTTTGGAAAGCTGTGAAATTGTTTCACTCAGATGAAAAATAGAGACAGTCTAATTGTGAAGAGGCAGAAATGAAACAACATTTTTAGTGAAGGGGTTTTGTGAAGTTGTTGTGAATTTGTGCAATGTTCCATAAACTCTATTCGATGAAACTAAAGTATTCACTTAGTATTTTATGAGATGGCAATATCAAATTATTTCATGCACTGTGATTAAAAATGAATATGGTTGATTTTAGAAAAAATGTAAGCGCCCCTAAACCTAACTGACAACATCAAGCTGTTTATAAATTCATATTTTAGTTCCAGGAACTACATTTGAAAAAACTAAATTATCTCCTACTTCAGTAAGATCTAAAAAAGTACCAGGAACTATTGGTGACGTACTGTAAAGTGTACTATCATTGGCCAAACGTGGGGTATAGGGGGCAATTTTGGATACAGCATTCATCTACAGCGTTTTTCTTTGTTTTCCTTGTTGAACTCCATGTGTAAGTGACGTTGCTGTCAACTGGTTTACTTCACTTCTTAGTACCCACTATCGGTAAAAAATACAACACTTCAAAGTGTCGGGTACAGGGAAATAATTTGCGCAAAATAGTCCCAATTCTGAAATCTATGCAAGATATAATCTTTGAATTACAATTGTTGTGTCAGATTGTGAGATATACTCGTTACGACACCCAGTCACTCATTACACCCTGCATAAAAGACAGAATCAAACACTCACTCACCGCGTTATCTTGTTTCCCTGTGTAACACCCTGAGGATTCTTTCCCTGTGTTTGTTTTTTCCCCAAGTTGATATTGGACTGTTTATTCTACTTTGATTGTTTGCTGCCTGCCCCAATTTCTGCCTGCTCATATCAACTTCGATATCAACTTCGATATAGGTCAACTTCGATATGAGCTCCTCCACGTTGTTCTGTTTGCCGGTTTCTGTCTGTCTACGACTTCTATTAAAAGCTTGCATATGGATCCAATCTTGTCAGTCCCTTTCGTTACAGATGTGTTATAATGTGAGTTGTTGTTTTTTTTGTTTTCTTTCTATGGCAACCTTAAACTCATAATGTGAGGAGTAAAATGGTAAAGAATAATAAAAAATTCTGAGTTAACACCATGCAAAATTGCGAGTTTATGTCAAAACAAACTTAGAATTGTAAGATAAAAAGTTGCGTTTACTTTACTTTTTTGTTCTGTGGAGGCAACAGATTTACATATGTGCCCCTGGACAACAAAACCAGTCGTAAGTGTTAATTTTCAGAAATTAAGATTTATACATGATCTGAAAGGTAAATAATTAAGCTTTCCACTGATGTATGATTCGGATGGATAGGGTCATATTTGACACAACTTTTATGAAAATCTGGAATCTGAGAAAATCACCTTTAAAGTTGTCCAAATGAAAATCTTAGCAATACATATTACTAATCAAAGTTTTAATATATTTCCGGTAAGAAATTGACTAAATACCTTCATGAAACATGATCTTTACTTACTATCCTAAGGATTTTTGGCAAAAAAGAAAAATCAATCATTTTGACCCATATTATGTATTTTTGGCTATTGCTACAAATCTACCCCAGCGACTTAAGACTGGTTTTGTGGTCCAGGGTCACATATTAATTAGTTCTGAATTGCCATGATTGTGTGTTGAAGGTATCATAGGGTGACTCCACGTTTAGCTGGTCATTATCCATTTTTCTAACCTCCCACCTAGCTAACTCAGGGCTAAAGTCATTTACTAAAGATAATAAACTAAATATATTTTACTGTAGTTCTGAACAGGACACTTTCAAACTTGAAAAGAAAAAGTGGTCATGCTCACTGATACACCAACTGCATAAAAGCACAGAAAAACACAGGGTGTTTACAAAACTTCATCTCTGATGAAACCAATCTTGGAGAAGTCTCCATACAACGAAGAGAAAAGGCCCAGCAATGAAAGTGTTATTATGTTTCGATCATATAAGCGGGATTCCTGGAACCTTGCTCATAAACAAGCTTTGGATCATGCAATCGGATTGTGTTGTCTCCTGTACAGTTGTCTCTTTAAACGCAAAAATAATGCTTTTGGAAATTCTAGAGTGTTTTAAATTGTTTGCGTTCAATGTGAGTGGCCTTTTGTGCACTTCTTCCACAAAAGATGGAGCACAAACAATGATGTAACTACAATATATATATATAAAAAAAAAATAGAACATTGTGTACATCTTCAACTGTACTCTTGTGGTTTTCTGTTGTGCACAGGGAAGATTGGCTTGTGCAAAGATTTGTTTAGCTCATTATATGTGATAACGTCAGTCTAACTGTTCAATTGGGTGTCAATCAGGAGGATTTTAATAGGAGTAGAAATTTTCAGCAATTGTAAAGTCACATAAATTTGCATAAAGGAACTGTGAGTGCCGAGTGTTGCAAGGAACAGAAGCTTCTCACTTTAGAAGAAGAACTGCGTAAATATGACTTAATCTAATAGCCATGAAAAGATTATGTGATAAATGATTTATGTCAAAACATCTGAGATAAATTCAGCAATCCTTGTTAAGTCAACGTAAAGATAATAAAGGTAGCTGTACAGTAGTTCTTTTTTATTTCACACTGGACAATACGTTTGCATACAAGGTGATTTCTACACATTAAATGGACAATATTAACATGTATGAGCACAACACAGATCATCAGAACCTCTGACCCACAGGGTCATCCTGAAAACCATTAAAATAATCTGATTTATTGCTTTAATAAAATATTCTCTGGTTTGTTTAAAGAAACAAACTAAATATAAAATGAAATAAAACCCACTCATGCCTCTGGAAAAAGGCGTTATAAAAACAATTAAAAAAAAGAAAATATAATTATAATCCCATAAATCTATGCATGATCACTAAAATTAGGTATTAAAAATATCTATAAAATTTATCAAGGAAAAACAAAAAAATATTTATGTCAAACTTCAGATTTAGATTTTCAGTATGATTTTTATACTGTGTATATTATATGGGCAATTGCTACTGGGAATGTAAGGAAAACCGAGATATATTAAGCATAATGTGAAAAATAAAATTCCTTTTGTAGCCACAACCTCAAAGCAATCTTTACCGTACAGTAAGTCTATAATATTCTAAACAGTTAACAGATGAATCTGAAACGTCAAAACTGCTCCTGCCTAAACAAATCAAAACCACAAAAACAGCAGCATAAACAGCAAAACACTAAAATGCCAGATGTGTGATGAGAGATTAATATGTACTTGTCGTGTACAAACAGCTCTACATAATCAGCTCTTCATTTACGTAAAATGCACCTGTGTGCTTTCATTCCTGGAATCATTTTGAGTATGCATACATTACAAACCTTGAAGCTTTGACAAAAATGCAGTTCCACGCACTTGTTTTTCTCCACAGCTTTTATGTAGTCTATGGAACGAAGCAGGTTTCCTCTGTCTTTCAAGACATACATGATTTGGTCCTCCTTAGTCATAAATATTAGCAGTACTTAACCTTCTTGACTCCAAGTTCGTCCAGTTCTAGAAATAACACTTTTAAAATAGCCTCCTATATCCATGTTTTCCAAGACTGTAGTAATCCTGTTTTTTCAATTAAAAAGATGCAGAGTGGGGGGAGGAGGGGTTGCTCATTTTGAGACCCCTTTGCAAACTTGCTGAGGCCTCCTGGTTGTGAAGAACTGCTCTGTATGGATTCCATCAATAACACAGTAGCATGCCTGGCTCACAAACCCCCCCCATCACCATGTTTTTCAGATGCACTGAAACGTATGAGTTAATAATGTTCTCACACACAACTAGTTAAAAGAGAGTTCACCCAAAAAAGAAAATTTACTCGCCTTTACATGATTCCAAACCTGTGTGACTTTCTTCAGTAAAAAACAAGAAAATGTATTTTGAAGAATGTCTTGAAGTCCATTGCATTTTGGATCTCCAATCAAACTGTTTTAGATTTTATTTACTCATTTTATGAAGATAAATCTTTGAAATTATTACAAATATCTTCTTTTGTGTTCTACACCAGAAAGCTGGATAAATTGAAACGACATGAGGGCAAGTAAATGATGACCGAATTGTCATTTTTAGGTGAACTATTCCATTAAAGTGCCCCTATTATGGGTGGGAAAAAAATCATATTTTGTTTTTTAGAGTCCCCAACAACAGACTGACATGCATGCAAGATCAAAAACACTTTCATTGTCTTACAATATGCACTTATGTTTACCTTATTTGCTCATCGACTCCCAAACGATTTATTTAATGATTAATTTTTCCAAGCTCACCTTGCATGATGCTAATCCACGGTGATTGGTCCGATGGGTCTCATTTTCATTTCATCACGCTTGTAATGCTTGATCAAGCAGTGTTTGTGCTGCTTTGTTTACAGCGTTAACGGGGAAACCACTATTTGTAATGCTGCAAAAGCGACACCTAGTCGCAAAGAATGAATTTGCATTTTTATTCAGGCAGGCAAAAGACTGTTTCATGTTGATGTAAATAAAACAGCTTGGGATTCAGGAACTCAGGATTTTTAAATTCCCTTAGAGTTGTGTTACACAATGCATGAGAGGTCATTTTCAAAAATCTATAATTGGGGCACTTTAATGAGGTACGTGAAGAATGATCACTAATGTACAGTATGGTTGAGTCCAGACTTTTCCATTCCTGACCGGTCAGCACACATGTTCAAGTCGAGTCCTCAGTTGCAAGATCACAAGCTTCCAGTATAATTAAGGACTCTTTGTCCAGTGAATGGTCAATAATACTCTCTCATGCCAGAAAAAGAAGTCTTTGGGCTCTGACTAGGCAAGCGTTGGGCCCGAAGTGAAATCCTGCCCAGTCTGTCGATCTCCTGCTGGCTGCCGAAGGGGTGTGTGTCCTCCCAGACACGTGGACGCTCCTCCCAGGCCAGCAGGGGAGGGTGAGAGAGCAGGTACTGGCTGGAGTGATGATAGTTGGATCTGGATCGGCCTTCGCTAAAACCCAGTGGGTGAACAGTAGAGGCGTTGTCGTAGTGATCTGGGTGACTGTATTCTTCATACACAGGTGAGTAGTTGTCGTCCAGGGTTAGAGACGTGTGGAAATCTCTCTGGCCCTGGTATCGTCTTAACGGGTAGCCAGTCTGCAGTGATAGGGTGCTGCCACCTAAACGCACGCTGCCACCCAGGCGGAGAGGGGTACCGCCCAGCCGTGTAGGGGTGAGGGGAGGTAGAGGAGCAGGAAGTGGTGGAGGTGGTGGTGTAGGGGTCTGGTCCCGAGGTGGTGATTCCAGTCCTGGGAGACACGTGTCAAGCCACTCTGAGGTTTGCCATTGGTAGGCTGGAAAATACATGCAGAGTATCACAAAGTCACAAAGTATATGCAGCTTTCATTACATGCAAATGTCTTGTGTGTATAATTTTTTTACACAATGTCAGCAGCCATTACTCCAGTCTTCAGCATCACATGACCCTTCAGAAATCTTTCTAATATGCAGATTTGGTGCTCAAGGAACATCAATGTTGAAAACAGATTTTCAGCTTAACTTGTATTTGTGTTGTTGTTATTTTTTTATTATATCTTTCATGTACCGTATTATTATTATTATTAGCTATTTTAATTAATTCTTCTTCTTCATATTATTATTATTATTAGTGACCCTGGACCACAAAATTTTAATAAAAAAAAAAACCGTAAAAAAACCTAAAAAAACTTAGAATATTAAGTTAAGATCATGATCCATGACGATATTTAGAAATTTCCTACAATAAATACAGTCATGTGAGAAAGTTAGGACACCCTATTAAATTCCATAGTTTACCTTCTGGATATAACAAAAAAAAAAAAAAAAACCCTCAAATGAACAACAACACATGACATATTGTACTGTGTCATTGTTAATTTACAAAAATAAAGCTAAAATGGAAAAGCCATGGGTGACAAAATTAGGACACCCTTACTGTTACTATTAGAATTAAGAGGGTAAGTAGCAGTCAGGCACTGCTAATCACCTTTTTAACTGATCATCAGCAAGTATGAGCACCTCTATAAAAGCAGGTTTTTTTCATAGTTTTCTGGTCTGGAGCAGAATATTTACAATATTCACAAGTGGAAGATATTCTAAATAGACACCAATCCTGTCAGGTGTCACAAGGGATTTAAGGGGCGAGCTGTTTATTTAAACACAGAGCATAGACAGGCAGTCAGGGTCATAACCGGTAACATCAATGGCAGAGGCAGAGTAAAAGAGTAGTCAAAGTCCAGGCGAGAGTCGGTAACAATAAATCCAATTCACAAGACAGTAGAATACTAAACATGAACAAAATACAAGAACCAGGTTGCCAGTGCAATGGACCGTGGAAGACAAACAAACAGACTGGTATATATACAGGTGAAAGTAGGTCAAGGGGTGGAGCAAACAATGAAGTACCTAGACAACAACGAGTGGGCGGAGACATGAGTTCATTGATGAGAGTCCATGAATGAAAACAGACATAAAACACAGAGAGTTTGCTTGGTACTGAAGTGCCATCCCCTGATCTGGGCTGGCAATTCCAGTTGACTGTGACATCAGGAGTGGACATTCCAGCAAATCCCCCTTAAGATAAGATGTAACACTCAACCCAAGATCTTCACTGTAGACTCCATGTCCTAACTTTGTCACTCATAGCTTTTCCATCTTTGCTTCTTTTTGTTAAATAATGACACGGTGTGTTATGTACTGTGATATAGTTCATCTGAGGTTATATTTTCAAAATTTTAGGAACTGACAAGAACCAGATAATTTTTTTTTTATGTCCTGATAAAGAAAACCATGAAATTCAATTGGGTGTCCTAACTTTTCACACATTAAACATTTTACACATATCCTAACAAATACACATTAAATTGATCAAAAATGTATCTAAAATATATATAGTTACATTACATGCATATACACTGCTCAAAGAAATAAATGGAACACTTAAACAACACAATGTAACTCCAAGTCAATCACACTTCTGTGAAATCAAACTGGCCAATTGGGAAGCAACACTGATTGACAATCAGTTTCACATGCTGTTGTGCAAATGGTATTGACAACAGGTGGAAATTATAGGCAATTAGCAAGACACCCCCAATAAAGGAGTGGTTCTGCAGGTGGTGACCACAGACCACTTCTCAGTTCCTGTGCTTTCTGGCTGATGTTTAGGTTACTTTTGAATGCTGGTGGTGCTTTCACTAGTGGTAGCATGAGACGGAGTCTACAACCCACACATGTCTTGCTCCATCCACCAACCACAGACTTGGTTGCGCCACAGACTGTCCAGGAGCGGATGCTTTAGTCCAGGTCTGGGAGGAGATCCTTCAGGAGACCATTCGCCACCTCATCAGGAGCATACCCAGGTGTTGTAGAGAGGTCATACAGGCATGTGGAGGCCACACACACTACTGAGCCTCATTTTGACTGGTTTTAAAGACATTACATCAAAGTTGGATCAGCCTGTAGTGCGTTTTTGTTTTTTTTTGAGTGTGACTCCAAATGCAGACCTCCATGGGTTAATAAACTTGATTTTTTTTTTAATAAAAAAAGTATTTATTAAGAATATTTAATTCATTCAGATTTAGGATGTTATTTTAGTGTTCTCTTTATTTTTTTTGAGCAGTGTATATATACAGTATATATTTTTTGATGAATTTTGTAAAATAAGCTGCAAAAAAAAAAAAGAATGCAAACTGTCAAGGGACCTTGATGATAAAATACACAAGATCTCTGGTTTACTAGAGTTAATGAAGATATGAGGTCTTACTATTCACAAAATACTCTTTGACGAATTCCATGCATATCTCATCCTCACAGTGGAGGTGTGGGCTTGCTGTGTAGAGACATAAAATGGAAAATGTTTCAGGGGGAGCGTTTTAATGAGTAATGAGATGGAAACAAATAAACAAGAGCCAAAACAATCAACCTGTTCATGGTTGATGAAATATTAAAGATGAAATGTTTTTATGGGATGCATGTAAAGGTTTACAAATATGTCTGACCAGGTGAAAAGGGGGAAGAGATATAAAAGTAAAATGGAACAATAAACCAAACAAAGAGGACTCACAGGTGGTACTGTGAGGCTGCATGTCGCCCAGACCTGCAACTGTTAGGAGAAGAGGAAAACACATTATGTATCAATGCTTATGTTTAGCCAGATTAATGTGACCTTCTCATAATGAACCAGATTTTTAGCAGTAAATAATCCCTGCAAATTATGATTAGTCAATCATTAAGTTTATTAGCAATTAGTTAAATTCTTAATTATTATTATTTGAATTAAACTTTAACGTACTCATATTTGATTAATAATAAAGGTATAATATATTAAACACATTTATATTAAAACACATTTGTGAAATAGAAATGGCATTAAGTGTATACATTTAAAATGCATATGTTGTTTGTATGAATTATATTATTTTAATGAATAGTAATAATTGAAATATAACAAAACAACAGCTGAAAATGTACACATTTTAGTAAATTATTATTTTTGTAATTCAACAAATAAATTAATATTTAATTATTTAAAAAATATAGATAAATCTAATATCAAAACTAGATTAAAATATAATATTTGTCAAATATATATGTACACTTTACATTTAAAATACACATGCAGATTACAGGCGTGTTTGAGCTCATGCTGCGCTGCGCAGACTGATCGGCGAGATTAGCTGAAAGCAGTCGGGGAGGAGCTGAAAATGGAGCCGTCAAGTCGGACACGTTGGGGATCTCGTTGCTTCCTCAAACATGGCAGATCACGTGGTGTTTGCCTACTTTATTGC
>JAUMHI010000051.1:7824962-7903538 GCA_032359435.1 Enteromius unitaeniatus
ATTTGTTATGCAATTATATGGATTGAAGCACGAAACTACTTCAAGTCATCCGCCGATCGGTCTGCGCAGCGCCACAAGATATATATATATATATATATATAGATATATATATTTAATGCAACTTAAATAAACCCGACTACATTAGGTTACACCAGTTATTTAGAAACAGTAATGAATATAATAGCAATAACAATACATTGAATAAACACTAGTAAAATTATTAAGAGGGAATTAAATTAAAATGTATTTCTCTAATTTAAATTAATTTGATAAAAATTGCTAATTAATGTCACATGTAAACATGTATTATTTTTCAAATTAATTATTATTTGAATTAAAATGTATTATTATTATTTTAATTATGTAAGATATAAATTGTATTAAATGTAAAAACTGACTACACTAGGTTACACGAAAGGTTTTTAGAATTAGTAAATCAATACAATAGTAATAAATGGAATAATAAATAGGAATGAGTAACAGATATATTTTCTATATAAGTTTGCCCATTTTAAAGTTTAAGAATGCTGGACACAAACCCAAAAAAGTTGTTGATCCAGGAACATGTCCTACTTGTATAAATCACATTGTGCTGTTTAGCATAACCAACAAAAACAGTCCACTTTCATCCAGACCTCTGAGAAAGAAGGTGGAGCTGAGAACTCCTCAGACAGCAAAAATTACCATAGCGTGTGAGACTTTCAAGCAAACAGCTTGTTTTCGCACTGATTGGAAACAGCTTTGGTCTAGAGCAGGTTTAATTAGAGACTGGTTCTGGTGCGCCTCAAAAACAGGTCACTGCAGCTGAGCCACGGAGTACAGGGATGCTGTTCTTCACTACCTAAAGGCTAGTTAAATAGTTCAGGTTTTATTGGATTTTGTGAGCAATTAAAGAGCAAATCTAAACCCTGGTTTTAGTCCAGGGTTGTGCGGTTTAATTAACGGCTCTAAACCTACTTTGTGCAGGATGGACTGAACTCCTGCATGAATGGACACTTCAGTTCCTGTGCTCTGGGACTTTACTTGTTCATGCAGCGTGGTTCATCCCTTTAACATTTAAACTGCATAATACTATAAAATACGACTTCACAAAACTCTACAGCTCTATATTTCTTTCGGTCAGTTGCAGCATTCTATGGTCAGTTTTTCTTCTGTAATGATGCTAAGCGGTTGTATCCAGGCAACCAATTTCCTTGCAGTGCTGGATGTCTCTAGGATCACTCTATACCTTTCTTTCTTTTACACAATAAAATACTTTTACCTCAAATCAATATTTCACATCCATTTATTTATTTATTTGCCTAGAAGCCATCTAATAAGCAGGAAGTTCTGCTTCACATTGATGACTTGTTGGGTTTACTTTGCTAAGGTGATTCCGATATTTTTTTAATAATATGTTATAACATGATAATATTTTTAATTCAAAATGAAATAAAACAATTAAGAATATTTGGTAACAGTTACCAACAAGTTTTCATTTGTTGACATTAGTTAACATCAGTAACAACTATTACAACTGATTAACCTAATTTCAACATTTAACAATAAATCATTAAAATCAAAAGTTGTATATAGAAACAGGCAGAAAATATTATTTTTTAGATGTAATATTACAAATATTATTTAAAAAGTAATGTTTCAGCTATAATTTGTTAAATCATTTTGACAGACAAACATAACATACAGAAATAATAATAATAACAATAATATATAATAAATAATAATAATACTAATAAGAAAAAAAAGAATAATGTCTATTAAAATAAATAAATAAGGATGGATTGATGAATAGACAGATAAATGTAGAAAATAATACTATTTGAATGAATGAATGAATAAATAAATAAACAAATAAAGGATAGATAGATAGACAGATAGACAGATAGATAGATAGACAGATAGATATGAATGAATAAAGGGTTGGTGGATAGATGGATGGATGGATAAATAAAATACAAAAGAAAGAAAAGAAAGAAAGAAACTTGGACAAATTATAAAGAGAAAGACTAATAGTTAATTAGTTTGTCAACAGTTAGCAGTACACTATGACATGAGGTAAAAGTCACACAACTCTATGATTTTGCAGGGCATTTAATGAGTCATGTAACAGAAACTGACTCATACCTTCGTTCTCAATGGTGTCCACTGCATTGTTCACCAGTTGTATCACCGTCACTATAGAGGCTAGAGCATAACCAAGTGTAAAGTATCAGGAAACAACTGAATCAATGATTAAAAACTTCAAACAAACATCAAACACTCAATGAAAACCTTATATAAGCATTTATATAAATCACCATGACCCATTTGTAATCCTCCAGCATCATCAAATCTGCTAAAGAGAATAAAGCAGACCTCTGATGTGTCAGTCTGCCATCTATTTTGTACAGCTGAAGTGATACTACACTACTGAATCATGATAGCAATGGCGTTTGGAGAGCATATCAAAGGCAGATGGATTGTAATTACTGCTCTGACCTATTCAGGCTGTCACTTTGTTAAAGCAGGGTAGGGTTATTACTAATCCTCATGATTTCCTTTTGGAAAGATCAGACAACGCAAGTCATCTTAATTAAGTGAATGGAATAATCAGTTACCTCTGCCTGGGGTCATTATGATACAGTTGTGTGCGTGAGAGTTTATGTATTGGTTAATGTGATGATACGTGTGTTAATCAGGTCTTTTTAGTATATAAATGCAGGAAATGACTCAAATTGGAGTTAAATGTCAGCCTCTCTATCACATCGCTATCATATAAGCATTTTTCCTTATTTAAGCATTTATTGTGAAAATAAATGTGAAACAGAGATGTGAGCTGACAAAGACAGAAATTATCAACAAAACACTATAAAAAAGGCTAAATGTGTTCCATATAATGAGTTTATGAATATAAGTTCTCAAATTAAAAGTTTTTAAAATAATGTTCTGTAATTGTTAATAAATAAAAAATCTAATAACTTGCAGTTTAAGCATGTTAAATGTGATGGCTTTTTATACTTCTTGCTAATTATGATGTAATGCTGAATTGCTATAATTGCCCATTTTATACCTAGAAATTGAATAAAAAAGCCATTTAATTGTATCAGTGATACTGGCCTTCCTTCTTAGAAAAAACAAATATGCCAAAAAATGGGCCATTAAATGGAGAAGCAAAATGGTCTTAATATTTACACATATTAGAGACTACTCTACAGTTCAAACACTTAAAAACTCCCTAAATATCTTCTTTTTTTTTTTCTTTTATAGTCCTGATTTGAAATCGGTCACAATTGCAATTTCACCTTGAACCTTGGGGGGTGAGCCGGGAGAACGGCGGACCCCGAACCCTAGCAAGAGCAAGAGCTCGGCATGTGGAAGGAGGAAGGCGCGAAGAAGCAGGTGAAGAAGGGGTGGAGAAGGGATGCATGAAAATGAGAAATGCGGAAGTAAAGTTAACAGGGTTATTTATAGTAGGTAGAAAGGATTTGATTGGGCAGGAGTAACAATTGCATTGATTGGAAAATGCGATGCCAGCCGTGGTCAATTCACCCAGCGCTTCCTCCCGAAACGTGTTATTTGCAAAACGTCGCTTAATGAGAAACAACTCGTTTTGTCCATCAATCACAAGAGAGATACTGCTGTTTTTGGAACAAAACACCTTTATAAAAATGATAAACTAACCTTGAAAAACAAGAATGTGAAACTGTTTCTGTTAGTCACTGAAAACCATCCTTTATTATAATATCTCCTCATTTTACATACAAAAAGTGATATATACAGTTTTTCTTAATCAACTGACAGCATTATTAAGCAAGTCAAGGCTGACTAATACAAAGAGCTAGTGAGTGCAAAGAGGCCAGGCTTATGTAACACGAAGTGAGAAAAAGTCAACTCACAGTATGTTCAGTGTGTTATCTAATTGCTCTGTGGTCTTGGCTTATTGATTTTTGTGGGACCACATGGGATTGGGAAATGTTTATGTATGGTTATAGTAATGGTTAAAACGTGACATTAAACTTGAAACTTTTAGTTTTCTTTGAGCAGAGCAACTTTTGGAGGTTGTTTGCAGGGCATGTTAAGGACTTTGGGTCTTGTAATGCATGCATCTTACCGTTGTCGTCGCAGGAATCGGACTGGAAGGACCTGAGGGAGTGTGCCTCGCTCGTGCTGCTGTCAGAGAAGCAGGTGACCTCTCCTGGTGCATTTCCAGCTTCTGCAGTAGAATACAACAGCGCATTATTATAGAGACCCACACACACATGCAAATAAATGCAGTTGTGCGGTAGAATTTCCAACCCATAAAATATTTTTATGAAAAAAACTACACGTAAACAAATATATATTTCCAAATATTAAAAAAAAAATATATATATATATATATATACACAGTAAAAAGTAATAGTGAGACACATTATTACAATTTAAAATAACCTTCTATTTTCTCAATAAATTTTCTATTTTAATATATTTTATTATGCTATTAATTCTGAGATGTTGCTTAAGAAACATTTCGATTTTTTAATATGTTTGCAGAATAAGTTAACAGTAACATAAACAGTAAACATTAACAGTAAGGGTCACTTTTGAATGAATTTTAAACTGAACAAGTCAGTTTTTTTCGTAAGCCAGTGAAAACATTGCCATGTCGAGTCTGAACTACTGGCCCATTTTCATTACCAAACAGACATCTAATATCCAAAAACCAGACACGCACAAACAAACAGCTTAATACTCTCTAAGTCATAAAAATCTTTCAAATCTGCTAAAGTGAAAGAGCAATAATATCAGTCCTATATTTATCCCAGACTGCAAAAGCTAGCAATCAGTCCATGACAAATGAGTTTCTGCTTGAAGAAAACACTAACAAGACTAAGGTCATCTACGTCAAAACAAAAAAAACCTACATAGATAGCGCATTTCCACAAGCAGAGGTGTAATAATCATCTTCACATATGTACTAGCTGCCAACCCACATGGCCAGACTGTTAAATATTTTATGAGGAGAAAGGCTCCTGTTGGCCTATTTCGTGCTACAATACAGCACAGCAGATGGTTCTGATTACTATAATCTGGTCTGTTGTGAAACAATTTATGAGTCCCTGGTCAATTTTCATGATGGAGCCAATACGAAAAACAGCAAGAAAATGAAATAATAAAAAAAAACTCACTGGGAAAGGACATTTGATTAAAACCTAGTTATTTTTTATATTTTTTATTGCTATTAATGCATTATGCATAGCATTTATCACAATCTGGATAGACGTTTCCATTTGAATCTTGAGGTTACACTCTAAATGCTTTAGTTTCTCCTTTTGTGTGTTATCTCTAAGGTAATTACACTCCATCACACATTATTGTAAGACGGAGGGAGACCGTGGTGCATGTGTATAATCTCATCAACACAAAAAGAGGTGTTTAATTGGCCACGGGGAGTTACAGAGTCGCTGCAGTTTTGTCATCCCTCGTTTGATCTGGGTTGAGTAGAAAGTGTGTGCGCCAATTCATTACCCTCGGCTCTGTACGCTTCCTCTCCGTCCGCCTGATAACCCCTGTCTTCCCACCCCAGAGCTTGCACTTGATGCTCCATAGCGCCTTCCTCATCATCGTCCTCTTCCTCGTCTTCCTCTTCCCATGGAGGCTTGCGGATCGAGCTGCGTTCGGAGGGGTTCGGGGACATAGACGAGGGGAGATTGGGCGCCACACTGCAGACGGCCACACCTCTCCGGGGCATCCCGAGGATGTGTGGCGGATCCATCAGGAAGGTGCTCATCGGTGGAGGGCAGGAGAGGGTGGCCAGCCCTCCCTCCCTCTTTTCCGTTTCCCCTTGAGGGATTCCCTGGCAGTGGGGAAGCGTGTAGGCTGTGGGCCGTACCATGACCTGCGGCGGCCCTCCTGCGCTGTCGTTCCGGTAGAGGCTGGCGCGGCACTCGCCGCTGACCCGTACGGCTTTGAACTCTATGCCCTCGGCTCCCATACCAGTCTTCTGCAGCATGAAGTTGGTCTCTGTGGAGATGCCCACTGCCTCCCCGCGGCTCCAGTCTTTTCGGAGGACTTTTTTGCGGAACGCGGCCAGCAGGGTCAGAAGAACTAACACCACAAAGAGCAATACACCGATGCCAATGATCTCTCCAGGTCCGACGTACGACAAGGCCTCGGCCTGAGTGTCTGGGCTGTCCAGAGACAGCTGACCGCAGAACTGACCCTCGAAGCCTATGGTGCAGTTACAGTAGAAGGCTCCGAATGTGTTCACACAAGCCCCTCCGTTCTCACACTCCTCCCTCTCACACTCGTTCACATCCTCGTCGCATCTGTGGATAGAAGGACTTAGTCAGATTGTGAATGAAGAATGAATAAAAGGATACTCTAGTCAAAACATAAAACCTTAATTCAGCTTTAAACTAACCCAGATGTACCTTCTTTAGACAAACACATGAAAAGTAAACCTCTTCTACGAGTCCATTTAATTAATGGTTGACAGCAACTTAAAACCTGACACTTCAAAAACCTTGAAAAATCCTTGAAATTGTGTTTTTTGGCTTTAAAAAATTTCAAATATGAATGTTTGTGACCAAAACACCAATCATAATGGTAAATTAAAAAACTCTCTGAAAGCTGAATAAATAAATAGGACAATATTTGGCTGATATACAATTATTTGAAAATCTGCTAGCAAAATAAAATAATAAACAAAAATAGATAGTAAGAGAAAACATCTTTAGTTGTCCAAGTTAAGTCCTTAGCAACACATATTACTAATCAGAAATGAGGTTTTGATATATTTAGGGTGGGGACATTTAAAAAAATATATATGGAACATGATCTTTATGATTTTTGCCATAAAAGAAAAATCAGTAAATTTTGCCCCAAAAAACAAATTGCTACAAATACACCCATGCGACTCATCACTGTGATCCAGGGTCACATTTTTCTTACATGCACCTTCAGACATCGATTTATTTGTCGAGTCTATAATGTATGGTTTTTCAATATGTCCAGTTCTTCTAACTTTACCACCTGAATTATACTTTTCTAAAAAAAAATATTTGTGTTCATTTGAATAAAGTCATTCATCTGGGCCTACTTGAGGATAGACTGTTTGGTGGAGTTTCCTTTTAATAATAAATTAAATTATTCATAATTACGTATATAATTATAATTAATTATCGTATATTAATTACATCTGCTGACTGACTCTGTTCATTCATCACTCTGTAAGTAAACAGTCAATTGTAAAGAATTGTTGGACACAATATTGGGATACAGTACCAAACATGAAGTGAAGCAAATGAAAAACAGTACGTCTCATGATTCCGTTTGCTTTCTAGAACAGCTGATGATGAATGACCTATTACTTCTGAAGAAATGTTCATCCAAAGACACTCTTGCTATCACAGGAGGTCACAGGAGAGCTTTTATTACATTCATAAATGGATCACATGACAATGCCAACATGCCAAATGCAGTTTGACTAAAATGATATTACACACACACATATATGTATTTTACATAGTATAGTATAGTGTGCAAATATTAAATTATACATATTAAATAATTATGAAATATTAGCTCTTTTTACTTTTTAATTTATTCCTGTGAAGCTGAAATTTCATATGCATATTACAGATGATATGTATATAAATATATAAAGGTCTTTAATGCCACTATTAATTAATTTAATGCATCTTTACTAACACAATTTTCACTTTAAAAACTATCCCACACTATAAAATGCATGAATAATAAGAATATTGTTGTTCTAAATGCAGCCTTAGTGTTTCTCTCATTATCTAATTAGTTCTCAGAAGCACAGAGAAAGGGGTTTTATTGTTGCTTTTTAAGATAAGTTTCCACATTCAGCTGAATTCCCCTCTGTGCTGTAAACAGCAAGTATGTGATGATCTGTTACTCTTGAGAACAAGAAAGTTCAACGGACCTCTCAAGCGAGCATAAGAGAGCATAATGAGAGGGTTGTTTGTATTGCATAACCTAATGACACAGCTGGTAAAGCAAAGAAAGTAGCCATATAATAGTTATATAAAGCAATTAGATTTTCACTACTTTCTCCCCACTACAAAAAAAATTTAAGAGAGAAAAAGGGAACAGGTCCCAGTATCCCACTTTACTTAGTCAGTTGTTCAAGTGTAGGTTTAGGTTTGCCTTGAAAAAGAAACAACAGCACCCTCGAGTGGAGAAAAACTGATCTTGCATTGAAAAAAAAAAAAAAATATATATATATATATATATATATTTTCATGGGATTTTTGATGGATTGCTCTAAAAACCTGTTCTTTGTTTATTAAAGATTTTAGTAATTAGTAAGAAAGGTCTAATTAACACAAGCAAACAGCATACCTATTTCACAGTGTCACGTAGTAGTTCAAACAATCAAGGTCTGAGATGGAAAACAGCAGGTGAACACTAAGTGTAATAACATTCAGAAGAGAGCGTAATTAAAGTAAGCTGCTGGTTACCGATTCTGTTCAAATGCAAGACGGCCCTAACAAACAGATTTCAGAAGAATGACATTGACTGTTAAAACATTCGAAAAAAACAAACAAAAAAACTGCTCCATGTTTTGCCTTTGTTAAAACTCTATGATTATGTTTTAACGGAAGATAGGCATAAAAAAAATGTCTGAGCAATTAAAACTTAAAGCAATTAATTTCAAGCAATTAGCATTAACCTTTCAAAACATTTAACCTTTAGTTTTCAAAACATTATTGTTGACATGAACTGTATTTTTTGATCAATGACCATATTTAATGTGTGTGTGTGTGTGTGGGTGGGTGGTTGTGTGTATTTATAATATTATTAGAGATTCAGCAATTTCACCTTAATGACAAAGATTAAGTTCTTTTCGTTGCCATTTATGTGAAATAACTGAACATAAACATAGGAGCCTGATAAAAACGCTCATTATAAAAGAAAATGTCAAACAGCACTTAGAGCACTTAAGAGTTGCATCTGAACTCTTCATATATACAGTATATAGAATGATTAGAATTGCCAGTATTTTTAAGACAGTATATTATTATTATGTTACATCCAATTATTAACGCAATATGTGTGTACATTTATTTATGATAACTACTCAAATTATTATACTACTGAACACTGCCGTTTTTTTTTTACCTACAGTGTAGACCTTCTAGAGAAACTGACTTTTTTTTTCTTGTCTTATGTGTTATCATTTGTCTCAGATTCTACCAAAACCAAAATCTTAAAAGTTATTAAAGTCTTAAATGTATGCAGGATTAATGGTAAATCCTAAAAATAACATATCATGGAATAAAGCGTCTCACATGAGTCCCGCGAAGCCTTTGAGGCAACCGCAGAGGAAGGTGTTTCCCACAGCCTTACAATCACCCCCGTTCTGACAAGGTGAGGGCACACAGGACGTCACCTCCATCTCACAGCGGGACCCTGTGAACTGTGGCAGGCAGCTGCATGCGAAGTCTGGGGACAAATGCAAAGAACAGTACGACTTCTAGGACAGAGCTAATACAGAGCTAAGCACTAAACCTGAAAAACTGACGTATTGATGGTTGTATGCGCTCTCTATTTCTCACCACCAGAGGGCAGTTTTGTACAAGAACCTCCATTTAGGCACGGTCCTCCGAGGCAGGGATCAGGGTATAAAATACATCCCAGCTTCACGTCACTCAGCCCAGCTACCTCCGCATACCGGCTCCTCTTATTCTGAAGAGGGAGCTCATTCCCGTTGAGCATGAGGGACCCAAGGCACCCCTGGAAGCCTTCTTGCGCCCGCGGGGGCCTCTGGCCGCTTCTGCCCACTGGACCGCGCAACACCTGAGCCCCGAAGAACAGCGATCCATCTGCAGCCAGGGGCCAGATGCGGACAGGGGCCCGCACGGAACGCCGGCGCTCCACATAGCTGTCGTCCAGCGAAAGGAGAGTGTAGTTACTGGTGAGCTCCAAGGTCACAGCGTGCCAGGACCCATCATTAATTGGACGCCCAGAGATTCCCAGGATGTCCAGTCTGTTGTCACAGTCCATCTGGAACCACAGACGCCCTTCCTCTATCTGAAAAAATGCAAACATACATACAAAACATCTCAATGTTTTTTTATTTATTTCTTTTTTATTCTAAAATAATATTATGAAGTAAAATATAATAAATATTAATTTACAATTAATACATAAAAACTACATTTTTAAGTACCTACAAAAATGTGTACTATATATCGCTCCCTAAAATATCAAAATATGATATGTCTATAGATACACTGCCGTTTAATAGTTCAGGTGAGTAAAAAAAACTCACCTGAACTTGTTTTTTTCTTGAAATATATAAAAAAAAAATTAAGCAATTTAAAATGCATTAATGCTTTCTTCTGAACTCACTGTTTAAAGACCCTACAACAGCTTACATATGTATGTATATATATATATATATATATATATATACACACCGTATATGCACACATTATATATACTGTATACATAAAGCACATAATCAGCAACAAATCAGCATAATAGAATTATTTCTGAAGGATCACATCACACTGAAGACTGTAGTAATGATGATGACAATTCAACTTTAGAATAAATTGCATAAAATCTAATAGAATACACTTATTTTAAACTAATAAATAATCCTAGTTGAGCATAAGATAATTTTTTCTAAAACAGTAAACTCCTACCAACTCTAGACTTTTAATAGTAAAACTGTGTGTGGTAATGTGCATACAGTATAATGAATTATATAGACATAGTATGTATACAATATAATGTACACAATGTAATAATGCATAAAATAATAGTTTGAATCACATCTCTGTATCCTTCTGACCTTGAGCAGTGTGCAGGGGTCAGCACGTGTGTACATGATGACTCCTTGGCTGTGGAGTGTTCTGATTCTCAAGCCCAGCTTCATGTCTCTGCTCCTATCACTGTCCGTCACTCTGTATTTAATGTAACTGTTGCCTGCAAAGCTCAGAGATGTTTGGCCTGCCAGCACAGGTACAGAAATCAGTCAGTCAAGGGCTACATCCATATTTCAAAATCTGCTTTTCACAAAAGATATTTGCAGAAGTGCTTTGCCTCAATCGCGTTCAAAGAAACATCATTTAAATATATATGTTTGACGCACCCTCAGGATATTTCACAAGAGGGAACCGTTATTTTGAAGAGAAATAAATGTTTACGTTACTTTTGCCAACCTTATCAAATGCATTCTAAATCTTGTGTATTAGTAGTGACACACATGGAGTTGCCTGAGGGACTCGAAAAAAACATTTCTATATGACATCACTTGTATTATACCATGTTATATGGTTTTCGGCAAAAGTAAAAGCATGTTTTGTTAAGAACGAAATGTCTGTTGACATCCGTTGCAATATATTTGGCTTACATATCCAATATTTGTACGCATACATGAATCTCCATTTGCTTTAAAACAATTAGAAATATTATTATATATTTTTTGTTTTGAAATGTTACACTAGTAAAGCACTTGAATTTTAAGACAATGTTTATTAGATGAAACTCAGTTTTTTTTTTATTCTGAATACTCAAACTAAATGATTATATAAATAAATATATGGAATATTTAGAATTTTATTTATATTTAGAACAATACCTCTACAGCCTTTATTATCATCTTAATTAATGTTAATTCCAGCATTTACTAATGCATTATTAAAATTACAAGTTGTGTTTGTTAACATTAGTTGATGCACTGTGAGCTTTATCTTCATCAATCTTTTTCTTTTGTTTGTTAATGGACTAACGTTTACAAAGATTAATAAATACTGTAATAAATTATAAATGTATTGTTCACTGATTTTTCATGTTAGTTAATACATTAACTAGTAGTAACAGATGACACCTTATTGTAAAGTTTTTTTTTTTTTTTACATCTTCCTTTATTTGCTGCAGTTAAATGTGGAAAAGCATTTGAATATTTACCAGCTCACATGCGTTGAAAGTGTTGCAAACCATCTTTTTAAAATATTAAATGATGCTTTACCCAACATCTCACATGGCCTTAAGCCAGGGTTTAAATAGAGCAGCGTGAAAAGCCTGTTTAATCCAACCTGCGCACTTGTCCAGTGTGTCAGGAAGACACTGACAGAGAGATGGCGCTGCGGGGCCGCTGCGCACACACTGCATGTCTGACGGACACGTCTGGCCATCACAGAGCTCCAGAGAAGACAGACATATTCCTCCTGCAGTGGGTACAAAAAGTTAGAAAGCAAGCAAATGGAAATTCTGCCAATCAAGCTACTGTTTGAATTTAATCAACGAGAATATATAATGCATACTATAAACAGGGTTGCCAACTTTGGTTACCTAGCTGGAGTGAGATTTTGATGGAATGGGCAGATCAATTACAGGCACTTCCTTTAGGTTTTGAGGAGGCAACAAATCATTTTTTATTTGATCTTAATACTGAAGGTTACTGCTGTACAATATTCAGTTTTTATCAAATTCTCAGTACTGAAATGCATGCTGTTTTCCTATGTAATGTTTTCGAGGGGTCCCAGCAAGTAATAATAATAATAATAATATCGCAGTCAAAAATGTGCCTTTTAGAAATAGCTAAAAAGCTAAATTAGCTTCATCTCTTTATGCCATATATGAACTTATTCACCTCCAATTTTGAGTTTAAAAAAAAGCTTAATTTGTAGATAATTTGGAAAATATTACATTTTGTTTTAATAAAACAATGGAATACATTAAGTTAAAATATAGCTTACTGAGAAATCTAGATGATACATCACAATCATGTGATGTTTTTATAGTGTTTTATTGTGTTAGTTGGCTGTATTTTTATTTATTCTTTAACCTAATCTAAATAAACCAACTGCAGTTTAATTGGAACGCACAGTGAAAATGCAAGATACTTTAAAATTGTTAAAAACTAAGATATCTGTTCGTGCAAATTTATTCTTCATATGCAATATGCCATATGTAAGTGTTGGAGGGGCGAAAATCTTCAAAAAAGTACAAAATTGTCCCTAAAAGTGAAGTTGTTATACCAAGACATTAGGTTTTAGGCTAATGCAATAAAATTAACTAGCATGTTTAGCATTTTGTCCCCCTTAGATTTATTAAGGTTAGCACGAGAACCTGAAAGTGTGTGTCTCATGCTAAATGTAAAAAAATATGTCTGAATCAGTTTTGCCAGTTTTATCATTTGAGACTAAATCAAACGGCTAACCTGGACATGTGCACATCTCTTTCCTGCTGAAGCGTGGAGACACAAAGCTCATTCTGGAGGTGGTGTAAGTGACCAAACCGATGGGGTCGAGACTGAGGGTGAGCTCACAGACTCTCTCCCCGCACTCAAGCTCTCCTGAGCAACTCTGATCCAGGACGCTGACAACCCTCAGCGCTCCCTTTAGAAAAACCTTCACCTCCTCCAGCTTGAGAGCCAGCTCTCCTGGACCCATATAACTCCCATCTGGTGTCTCCACGGCAAGAAGCACCTCCAGCTGACTGGAGCGACTCTGTGGCTGCACTCCCAGGATGTGAAGAGGGTCTGGTTCCTCAATAACACCCATCCCGTCACCTACCAGTGAGGTACGGAGCACCTTCTTTAGCTCTTCCATGTACACGCCCACAAAATCCTCAGGAGACAGGTCTTGGAAAAGCAGCGTCACTGCATTCTGCACCATCTCATCCGTGGCTTGCTCCACCTGGACGCTAACGCCCACATTCACAGAAAACCGCCCATCACTGACTGTAGCATTTAGGGAGTATCTGCAAAAAAAAAAATGTTACTGCTCATTAAGCAGCTATGCAAATATGCAGCTATAAGCACACATTACCACAGAAATATATATAATATATTGGTCAGCCAATAATCAAAAGTGCCGTGTTTATCTGAATCTGCTAATTGCAGATTATTATATATCTGCAATATATTGTTATGGAAAGTTTATTTCTGTAAAGGAATTAATTAAATAAAAATGACAATTGCAACTTTTTATTTCAATTCTATACGTCTAAAAATTATTATTTGTGTCGTCTTTATTAAAGACAAATAAATAAATAACATTAGGACGTGTTGGACTATTACTATTTGAACGAAACTAATGAAATAAAACCGTGACAGAGTGTCCTAGGGAAATGATTTTTTTATCAGGGTCCACATGCCTAAATATCTCCCAAGTGAGAAAATACACATTTCAAATTAAATATGCATTTACTTTACCTTCCAGGCTCCAGTCCATTTAGTGCCACAATCTTCCCATCCTGTCTGTTGATTTTGAACAGACTCTTTGTTTGTGATCTTTGACTGAAAGACAGAACATCGTTTTCGTCTCGGTCTGTGGCATAGATCTTGCCAATAATACCGCCAGGAAACACATCTGCTGCCATGACAATGTTGATTTCCAGTGGGAAGGCCACAGGTTTGAAGAGGCTGTCTCCGATGACACGCACAAACACAAAGGATGTGGAGGACAGACGAGGCTTCCCTGAGTCACGCGCCTTGTTGACAAGAACAAGATCACACTGTACAATTCTATCAATGTAAAGCTTCATCAAACTAAAGAAATGAATTTCAATCCCATAGAAATGTCACAGCAGACACTTGGGCATTTCTTCATCTACAGGCACTTTCATATTCCAGAGGATGATTTTGATTTTTTAATTTTGAATTATTTAATTTTCTGCTATATGAAGTTAAAAGTTGAAATTATTCTTAGAAATGTGAAGAAGTCCAAAATAATTTTACTGGGGTCAAAAGTGCTCATAGTTGAAGAAACGGCAGCATGAGAATTTTGTAATTCTGAATTCACTTTTAACCGTCAGTTCCCTTTTTGAGCTGTTGCACTAACCTGTATCTCAAGCATATACTCCCGTGTTGCGTCAGGACCAAATACTCGGCTTGTCTGTAATTCTCCATTCTGGTCCAGACTGAAAGCATTGCCCTCATTTCCAGACACAATACGAAACTCAAAAGGTGCACCATTTCTAGAGTCCTTATCAGACACTGATAGTGAGAGGATGGTAGTTCCTGCAGGCTTGTTCAACTTGAGAAAGAAAAAAAAAGAATAAATTAAGACAGTAATTTTGAAATTCAAAAAAGGTCTAAAGGTTAGGATTTTATAATGTTCTGAAAAAAGTGTGAGTGATGCTTAACCATTCAAAGGTCTATACTACAACGCTAGTGTGCTGCTGGATGTTTGCCTGGTTGTTTTGATTGTTTTTTATGAATTTATGATTGTTCAGGGTAATTGCTAAGGGGTTGTATCCTAGACCTAGTCAAAACCTCCACTTTAAATTTATATGACATTTCAGTTCATATATATTGCTCAGGTACTTCCTTTCAAGTAAGTCTATAAGATTTCTTAGACACTTTATCATCCGGCAGGGGTAGATCATAAGTCACAGCATACCTCTCCTCAACAAGCAGTACAATTCATTTCCATAGAGAGGTGAGTTACGTGCCAAAATTTAATACTTAGAAGTAGGGGAACTGTATTTAAATATTTCTCTGCCCTTTTACAAAACATCTCAATATTTATGTGTTAACATCATTTTTTTTAAAAGAGAACTCATAATTTAGCACTTACCTGGATGAAAATAAAAGATATTTTACCATTACCTAAAATACAGCAATGCAAATGCCTTAATAGTTTACATTCATATGCACCAATATTAGAGAATATAATTGGACATCATATAATAGTCATAAACTGCAATACTGACCAATATTTTTTTAAAGAATTTAATACTTTTATTTAAGTGTGTGTTAGATTGATTAAAAAAAACAAGTAATCAAGAGACTTTTACAATATAAAAATTCTTATTAAATTTCTAAAATTCACAAAGAATCATGGTTTGCACACATTTAAAATTTAACAGTTGTAACATTTCAAGTTCTAAATCGATGCAGTTTGAATTGATTCACAAAAAACGAATTAAACTTCTAATTCTGAAACCATTTTTGCTCATGACGTTTAAATTAGAGAAGCTATTAATTAAAACAACTCCATTCTAACAATCATGTAGATAAAGCTAATCATTCTTGCAGATATAAAACCACAATCAAATTGTTATATATACACTGAAATCACTAATTCTAAGCACAAGCAACAGTAACATGTTGCATATAGGTATGTAACAATGTCTATTGTGGCAAACAAAAGAGTTAAACCAGTCTCTCACACCTGAATAACAGCTGAAGCATTAGCGGGAGAGAAGATCGGCGGGTTGTCGTTCACATCGGCAATCTCGATATTGACATTCACAGTGGTTGACTTGGCAGGTGACCCGCTGTCAAACGCTTGCACAGACAATGAATAGCTGGAGACCTTAAGCAACCGACACAGGAGGATAAATGTCAGGCAAAAACAGTTCAAAACGACTCAACTCTCGATAAATGTCTTTTTTTTTTTCTTTCAAAAGAACAGGACTGTTCGCTCACCCACAGTCACTCAAAAGCCTCAATTTCAACCCTACATTGCCTAATTAAAGACTTTACGGCTGACTTAAAGATAATTGGCCAAAATCGTGCAATATCTCAAGAGAGTGTCTAGAAGAGCCACAGCGCAAGGATGTCAAGATTCATTAGCCAAAGTAACCGAGCTCATTCCAAGGACTAACCGTCTCTCTGTCCAGTGCCTTGTTAACTTTCAGAAGCCCAGTGACAGGGTCGATCCAAAACTGATTTTCACGGTCCCCTTTCAGAATGGAATAAGTGATTCTCCCATTGATCTGACTGTCCAGGTCTTCTGCAAACAGCTGCACATAACAAACACACATAACAAACCTATAAAGTGCATTTGAGAGCCCAAAAACTCCCTGAATTTATTCGGATCATGAAGCAAATTACACCCTCCTACGGTAAATTATATTACAGCTCAAGTACACGGCACAAATGAATAACTAATGTAAGTTCATTAAGGGGATTTTGCAAGCAATAAGCTTAATTATATGCTAGCTGTGAAATTGAAATTATGTCTGTGGCTAATTAAATGCCAATGAAGTGGCTCGGCTAATGAGAGAACTTTACCCTTGTGACCGTCTCTCCGATAGCTACGTCTTCGCTGATCAGAACATTGTAGATGTCCTCACTGAAGGAAGGTGAGTTGTCATTGACGTCCAGAAGCTCTATGGTCACTATTGTAGCGGCTCTCAAGGGAGTCGTTCCACCATCAAAGGCCTCCACATTCAGAAAAAAATCCTTGCAGAGCTCATAGTCAAGATCATCCGCCACAGAAATTATGCCTGAAATCATGCAAGATATGAGTCACAATAAAGCCTATTAATTTATATGAATATGACAGACAACACAGTTACATAACTCGCAACACAAAGGCTCCTTAGGACGCATTAAAAGCCTGGATATTTAGTTCACACACAACAGCCAAAAGAAAGTCCTTCCCAGCTGTGCCTTCAAGAGCTTAATTCTTTTTAAAGTATGGGTTTAGGCTAAAGCACTTGATGCTTTTCTCAAAAATGAATGCATGGGAAGTGATATAACTGGTTTCCACTGACTGCACACAGCTTTCTAAGAGACAAAGAGCACTCTCAATAACCGTTCACATGTTTTCTGCATGTTAAGCACTGCTATTAGAGTTTTGTGGAGCATTTATAACTAATTTTCTCATTCGCTGCACTTATATTGTGCTGCTTTAACAGACACAATTTATCAAATCATAATGTCTTGTCTACAGTCAATAGACTTTCTTCCGTTTGTGTCAATGATTCGTGAAAAAGCAACGATAAATGAACTGACAATAAGCCTTTGTCTGTATTAATGACAAATGAGCTCCCAGAGGAAGTCTAGCAAAACATTGTCAGACCAGAAATACATTTTATAGTTGCAGAAAACGTGCGTCTCTTTGCTTGCCTGTTGAATCATCAATGGAAAACTTCCCCAGCTCATTTCCAGACAAGAATCTATAGTAAATTTCTGCATTCACTCCAATGTCAATACTTGTGGCAAAGACTCGCAGAACTTCTGTTCCTACAGTAACATCTTCAGGCACTGTGACCATGTATTCTTGCTTTTGAAACACAGGAGGGTTGTCGTTCATGTCCAGAACCATGATGGTGAGGTCCACCTCGGTGGAGAGCGAGCCATCGCCCCCTGCTCGGTCAGTAGCCTTGATCCTGATCTGATAGGAATCTTGCACCTCTCGGTCTAGAGGCTTCTCCAGGATCACCACACCAGAGGACGGTTCCGTAGAGAACATGCCACCAGCCGAGTCAACAAGTGAGTACACAATCTTCCTGTTTAGACCTGGGAGAA
Organism: Enteromius unitaeniatus; assembly: GCA_032359435.1. Taxonomy (NCBI): domain Eukaryota; kingdom Metazoa; phylum Chordata; class Actinopteri; order Cypriniformes; family Cyprinidae; genus Enteromius; species Enteromius unitaeniatus. The sequence continues at coordinate 7,843,174 of JAUMHI010000051.1, forward strand.
GGTATATTTTAGTAGACTATGAAGATTTAGAAAACCATAATTTTGCTAAAATAAAAAAAAATAAAAAAACACATCAAACATGTAATGGTGATGTTTCCAAGTTTTATGATCCGAAAAGGAACTTGGACCATTTAAAGAAAAATAAAAGTATGGCCTGTACTTAAAAACATTACTTAGCTATTTATAGTTTTTAAAATCACATCGCAGGACTATTTAAAATGAAGTGGTGAAAGAAAAAAGCAGTTGTAATCAGTCACAAGACCTTTTATGCACTCATATAAAGTTGAACCTAAATGTTACATGTGTAAAATACTTACCTTCATCTGGATCATTAGCCCGAAGGCGTGTGAGCAAGGCCTTGGGTGCCGCGCTCTCATATACACTCGCCATGAACCGTGTGAAGGTAAATGATGGTGCATTATCATTAACATCCAGAATCGTCAGAGAAATTGTAGAGCGACAGAATAGCCCTCCTCCATCTGTGGCCTGAGCTATCAACTTATAACCTGCAGTTCTCTCACGGTCCAATAAAGAGGCTGTCTTTAGTTCACCTGGCACCAAAACATAGAAAAATGCAAAAAAACTTAAAGGATGGACTTCAGAACTATGGACCAGAGATGCATTAAGTAAAAACTTTTGTCAGATGAATTAAAGATATTATAAGCGATGGATGATGGTGCTAAATATTTATCTGTCATAAATGTTTCATTCAATCGCAAATTGCGACGTCAATGAATTAATTACTAAATCACTGCCATCTATCTAAAGACACTTTAAACTTTTGTGTCAGTTTGGGATAACAGACAAACTTGTATTAAAAAGGTATCTGAAAACCTAAAAATATTCTATTTATTAAAATAAAGTGAAGGTTGGAATACACTACACAAATTTTTCAACACATGGTTACAGAAAAAAAGGGCATTATACAAAAAGCATACACATTATATAAAGCATACACTGCCATACTCACTGCAAACACAACAAACATGCATACAGTTAATCAACTTAAAATATCAAATATGTTTGAGATCCTCTGGCATAAAAGAATCATAGTCTGTCATATGTAATCTCGGGAACACAGTCAACTCCAAACACTTGGAAAGCATACGAGTTCAGTGTTAGTCAGGGGGTGGTTTTATGGATCCTGAATTTTTTTTAACTTGTAAGGAGCAACACTTTAAAATGAATGGAGTTTTATCAGATACACTTTGTACATCCACTGTCATCAATGATTTTTAACATTTATACATATATGTGGAAAAATGTTGTTAATTTTGAAGACTATTCAGTTTTCAAAGCATAAGGAGTCTTGCAAATCTTACGTTTATTACATGGTGCAACAAAGCATAGCTCAGACTAAATATAACAAAAACAAAAGAGATGGTGATTGACTTCAGAAAAAATTATCCAAATGGTGAAAGCGCTGCTTATTCACGACAGAGAGGTCGATAAAATAGAGTAGTATAAAACCTTGGTACCATTTGTGACCCAACTTTAAAGTTTCAGCAGACTACAGAGGCTATTAAAGTATGTTTGCCCTAAGGAAACACTTATATTTGTAGACAAAAAACTATTTTGAGTGTATTTTATAATACTTTTATTGAGATTGTCTTAAGTTTTTATTCTTATGGTGGTTTGCATGGTGGATTTCTATTAAGAATAAGTATCGCCTCCAAAATATAGTTAGACCTTGCTTAGAAATTACTGGTGTGCCACTGCTGAGCTAAAATGAATTTTATGGGCAGCAAGTAATAAGGAAAGCTAGATATATCATGATGAATAATGGCACCCACCCCTTGCACTTTGAGACAATGCCTTCTGGTAGACGGCTTAGAATTATGTGTTAAGTGTTTCACCAACCAATATAAGTTTACAGATTTTATAAGCAGCTAGATTGTATGTTGTACTGTTGCAATTTGTAATTATTTGTAAGTGTATGAGCTATATTTCGTATACTGTATCCTTTGCTAAGGGAATGATAAGAGATCAATAGAGTAGAGAATATTAATGTTTTTTTAGGGAAAAGGTCTGAACAAACGTCATGTAGTGTATTTATTCAAACTGAAAAATTAAAAGCATCAAAAGTATAAAAGCACATATCAAAAGGAGTTACCAGTATTTGAATCCATGTAAAAATCTTCAACGCCAATGCCAAACAGAGAATACTGAATTTCTGCATTGACTCCACTGTCCAAGTCTGTCGCTCCAACTTTCAAAATAACGCTATTAATAGGCACATCTTCTGGAAACAAGGCCTCATATTGCGCCTAAAAGATAATGATGAAAATGTTTTCAAATAGTGTAATGAATTCTTAATACTTCTGCATACCAAAACTTCATTCACGTACATCAGTATGCAAGCATTAAACAAGGAAGTTGTTAACTTGAGCTGTATGAGATGACAAATGCCAGCCTAAATCAATTGCTCAGACCTGATTGCAGATGGGGCTGTTGTCATTGGCATCCATGACAGTGACCTCCACGCCTATGCGGGTTACAAACAGGCCGTCGCTGGCTGTGATATTGAGCAGATATCGATCCTGCTTCTCTCTGTCCAAAGGCCGCTTCACGAAGACCTTCCACTCCCCCTGAACGGGAGCCAGCGCAAATACCCCCCTGGGGTTTCCTCCTGAGTCAAAAACATGGCAACAGAATTGAGATAAATCAGCAAGGTTGATTTGCGAATCTCTGTGATGCCCTGCACATCGTTTTCATAAACGCATTAGTGTTTATATACTGTAAGGCGTTGTTGTTCTTTATGTAGAATAAAACAAAATGCATATATTTCATAAACCATATTGAACACATCAAATTAAAATGTGCTAACATGCATCAAAATAACTCTAAGAGCAAGTTAAGTGAACCAGAACACTTAGGATACAATATATACCCTCTCCAAAAGTGTCACTAAGTTATTGGAAACAATAAACTGAGCTTAATTCTAGCAATCTGTTCACATCCCCACATGGGCTTTAAACAAAGTAATGTGACATATAAAGCAGATGGCTCTTTACTCATATGGCTTTTGCACACTTAGTTCATTAAATTAAACCCTTTCAATGTGATTATCTTTCCCGGAGAGCCTCTGTGAGCCATAAATCATCCTCCAGTGGCCTACTTTAATACACACCTGTGATATGGAAGCTGACAAGCCGATTCTGATCAGAGCTGTCCCTGTCACGAGTGCTCAGCACCGAAACCACTTCTCCCAGGGGGTCACTCTCACGTACAGCTCCTCTGTAGTACTCTCTCTCAAAGGTAGGGGGGTTGTCATTAACATCTGCGATTGCAACAGTCACTACAGCTGTGGAGGAAAGTGAGAAGCCCTCACCTAGATCAGATGCCACCACGCTGAAGGTGTAAGACGGGCAGATCTCATGATCCAAGTCGCCGAGAGTGGTGATCCAACCAGTCTTGCTGTCAATAACAAACATGGCGCCAGCGGCAGATTTGGATCCATTAGCTTTGTCCTGCTCTTGGTTTAGGGTTGGTCCAAGGCTGTAATTAACCTGTCCATTAGAGCCCCAATCAGGGTCGAGCGCTCTTACCTGGATGACCCGTGTACCCCTAGGCATGCCCTCCATAACCATGGCAACATAAGAGCTGGTTTCAAAAAACGGTTTGTTGTCATTCACATCCAGCACCTTGACTTCTACATCCACTACAGACATGGACTCGACCAGTGCCTGTCTCATGGTGGCTGCAACTTTGAAATGGTAAATGTTGATGAGTTCATAATCAAGGGGGTTAACAAGCCTTAGAAGTCCAGTTTCTCTCTCAACCAAAAATGTCCCACCCTGGTTACTCTCACCAGTCTCTCCATTCACCACAGAAAAGAAAGCTGTCTGACCAGGACTTAAATACACTGATCCCAAGACTGTGCCAACAGGTGTATCCTCTGGGACAGTGTAAGAGTATTGGGGTTGGGTGAAGGAGGGCACATTTGCATCAGGTGGTAAGACATGAATAAATGCAGACACAAGGGAATGTTTAGCTGGAACACCTCCATCAGTAGCTTTTACAAAAAAGGATAGAACCGTTCCTCTTAGATGCACCATACTTCCCTTTGTGACCATCCAGCCACTGTCAGGCTCAATCTCCAACACATCCACAAGAGGAAGCCTTGCCTCACTGTACAGCGAGTAGCTTACTCTACCATTATCACCGGAATCTGGGTCCTGAGCTTGGATTTGAGTCACCAGAGATCCCATTGGTACATTAGCCTTTATGCTAACTCTATACTCCATAGCCCTGAAACGTGGCGCATTATCATTTTCGTCAGCAAGTATTACCCTAACGGTGCAGAAGGATGCTCTTCCCCCGCCATCAAGCGCCATAACAGTTAGCACAATGTCTTTGTTTATTGGGTTCTCTCTGTCGAGTTTCTGAGCTGTAGTTATCAGGCCATCAGCTCCAATGTAAAATTGAGTCTTTCCAAGGTCATTGATAAAAGAATACATGATCTGACCAAAAATCCCAGAGTCCTCATCTGTGGCACGCACCTGAATGACTTTGGTACCTGCTAGGGCATTCTCACGAACTTCCGCCAAGTAGAACCTTTGACTAAAGACAGGGCTGTAAAGATTGGCCCCCATGACTCGAATGTTCACCTGTGCAGTGTTGGTGAAAACCCCATCCGATACAGACACATTGATGTTGTATGCTGGCCGTATCCCCTGCCTGCGCTGGCTGGACAAGGAAATGACACCTGTCTGAGAGTCTATTATGAAGCTCATTTTCTCATCTCCAGAGAGTATGCTGTACCTCAAACTCTCGGCATCTGAGCTGTCTGCATCAGAAGCTTGGACACATGTCACAATGTGCCCTCTGGGAGCCAGTTCGCTCACAAAAGCTTCATAAAGTGGCTGGCTGAAGGATGGTGGGTTGTCATTCACGTCACTCACTAAGACTGTGACCGTGACCTCACTGCTCTGGGATGGGGAACCGTTGTCTGTTGCCCTAACAATAAAGCTAAAGCTTGGTGTAAGCTCGTAGTCCAGTAGACGGGCTGTTAACACGAGTCCACTAGTGCTGTCAATGTGAAAGTAATCTGTGCTGTTAAACCCATCAGAGAGAATCTGATAGCTAATTATACTGTTTTTTTCAGAATCCTTGTCGGTCGCCCAAAGCTGTATCACGGTAGACCCGATCATTGAGTTTTCTTTCAAAGTGGTGGTGTATGATGCGTTACGAAATGCAGGGGCATTGTCATTTACATCCACTACAACTATGTCCACATCTACTTCAGATCTGGCTCCAGTGAGAGTGTCTGTAGACCTGATGGTTAGCCTGTAGTTGGGTGTGGTTTCATAGTCTAAAGGATATATGACACTAATCACACCACTCTCAAAGCCAATATCAAATTGGAAGGAAGGATCCCCTTCCACAATAGTGTATATAATGTTTTGTCCCTCTGGGCTGGTGGCATTTATGCATAATATGGGAGTTGACACGGCAATATCCTCTCTAACTGCTATGCCATAAAATGACTTGTCAAAAACAGGCATGGCCTTGTTCACAACTGTAACTGGAAGCTCCACAACAGTGAAGAGGGAGGGGTAGCCTGCATCACGTGCAAGGACCACCAGTGGATATTCAACATTGGACAAGTCTGCATCAAAGGCCTTTTTAAGAGTAAGCTCCCCAGTGAGCTTATTCACCTCAAAATGTGGATGATCCTCCTTAAGCTCGTAATATACTGCTCCATTTATCCCATTGTCCAAATCTGTCGCAGACACCTGGAAGATGGATGAGCCAGGTTCTGCATCAACCTGCACAGCTGCATAATATGGAAGGCCTAGAAACTCAGGGGCATTGTCGTTAACATCCTCAACTTCTACTCTGATGGTTACTCTAGCAACTCGCAGCTGGTCGTATTCTCTACTCGCCTCAACCACCAGCTCATACAGTTCCTGTTGTTCTCGATCGAAAGGTACTCCTGTGGTTTGAATGACTCCTGATGTGGGATGAATTGTAAAGCGTGTCCCTGCATTCAAAAGCGTGTACTTTACTGGTTCATTTAAGCGGTTTCCTACTGCATTTATAATGCTCACAGTGGTAATGTTCACACTGTTCTCCAGTACAGAGGAAGAGTATGTGGTTTGACTGAAGAGGAGGCCACTGTCCATAGCCTCCCTAACCAACACAGTCACAAGTGCTGTGCAAAAGTACCGCCCATCTGACACTTTGACATTGAAACGATAGCGGTCTTTGGAGAGTTTACTGTTTCTGACAGTAAGTATACCCGATGATGCATCCATTTCAAAGTGTTCCAAGTCACTATCAGCTAAGGAGTACATCAGATCAGTGGTCATGTCCGGATCAGTGGCTTCTACTCTCAGAACCTCAACCCCAACGTATGTTGGAAGAAGCAAAACAGTGTCATAAGCTTCTTGTGAGAACTGAGGGGGAGAGTCATTGATGTTCACAACCCTGATTAGGACCTTGGCTGGCTTCTCTGCTGTCAGCTGAGGCCTGCCACTGTCCCTTACATTTACAGAAAAATAAAAAGCACTGAATGTTTCATAGTCCAGTTTAGCTATAGTTCTGACGGAGCCTGTTCCTGAGTCCACAGTAAAGAACAATTTTGCTGTGTCCTCCACAATCTGAAAGACCAGGAGGGCATTGTGATTCTTGTCAGCATCTTTGGCTTCAATTACCAGGGGCTTTCCATCCTCACTTATCACCACACTGTTGATGGGGGCTGCCTCACTGATGGTCCCTGTATATGTGAGCTCCTGAAAAACTGGAGGATTATCATTTTCATCAACCACTTGGATGCAGACAGTGACACTGGAGGCAATCCCAGCCATGTTTACAGCCTGGATCAACAGCATATATGAAGAGGTCATCTCAAAGTCAAAACTCCTTTGTGTCGTGATGACTCCTGTATAACGGTTTATTTTAAACCTCCTTTCATCATTTCCTTGTATAATATCATAAATCAGTGTGGTTCGGCTAATTGCACAAACCAATATGACAAAATTCCCAATATCCACATTCTCAGTGATCTCAGCCTGGTATTCTTGTTGAGCAAACTTTGGACTGGAAAAATCAGACAGAGAGATGGTGATCCTAGCAGTAGTTGTGCTACTTAACGACGGAGTACCTCCATCTGTGGCTCTGACAGTAAGGGTATAAAAACCCACAGTGGTAAGGTCCAGCTCTCTGGCTATTGAAATGATGCCAGATAATGAATCGATTCCAAATATGCCACCAGTGTTTCCTGTGAAAAACAAAATGACAAATACCTGTCAGTTAATGATGAAAAAGGCCATGTCATGTAAAGGATACATCAAAGATAAATCGGAAGACTCGTGACAGGTTAAAAGAATGAGCTAATGTATCACACTCTCCGCAGAACAGACAATCAGTTTTACTCAAAACAGCTGAACAATGGAAATGTTATCAACCAGCACAATAAATTCAAGAGCTCAGAACAAAGTGTTTACCTGCATCAATTGAGTAAACTATCTCGCCGTTTCTCCCTGAGTCTCTTTCTAGTGCTGTCACCTGCAGAGCTGATGTTCCTGGAGGGGCTGACTCAAACACTGTACTATCATAAACAGTGCAAGTAAAAAAGGGTGGCTGGTCATTGGCGTCCTCCAAGCTCACAATAATCCGTGCCAGGTCTCTATAATAGGGAAATTCTTGATCTTTCACCTAAAAAAAGAGGAGAGGAGACAGGGCAACAGACCTGAGGAGAAAAACTAAGATTTTGCATAGAAAAGATTTATGAGGAAACAAGCAAAAAGAGAGAAAGTAAAAAAAAAAAAAAAAAAAAAAAAAGACAGAGCAACAGTTAAAATTGTGAATTGTCAAAAGGCAATCAATACTTAAATTATTTAATTAATATGAATTATTCTTAGACATTTTTATTATCTTATTAATTTAGAAAAATGCAAATAGTGAACAATTTTCGGACCTTTTGGCCTCACTGTACGATATGCAAAACAGTCTGTTTCAGCTTTGAAATCACTAATCATACACATTTAATAATACAAATGTTCTTTCTTACCATTATAGTAAGGATGTGCTGAGTGCGGATCTCATAGTCCAGTCGATCTGCTGTGTACATGACACCAGTACCAGGATTGATCCTAAACATCCGCATGCTCGCCGGATCAACACTGCCATGGATAGAATAGCTCAACTTTGCCCGTTCATCTTTGTCCCTTGCCCGGACATGCAAGATCTCAGTGTCAGCTGGCGTATCTTCAGACACCAAGACTTCATACGTACGCTCAGAAAAAATAGGACTGTTGTCATTGCTGTCCAAAACCTTTATGTAAATCTGTAGACACAGCAGACAGTCTCATTTTTAGCTCTTCACAGAGACATTCAATCTCAGTTAAACAGATGCATGAGTAATCTACACTGTTGCAATAGGCACTAATGTCAAAACAGCTTAAATAAGAAACAGAACACGCACATGCCAGACTGACAATACAATGTAGGTTTCTGGGACACTGGAATACTCAGCAGCCCTTGGCATATCTGAAGACATTTTCAGTGAAGATTATATAGATATCTCTTTCACACAGCAATCTTGTATTGATAAAATTAGATAAAAGCTGGCATGCAAATCTTTGTCTCTTGGATATTTCAACCACAGCTGCCAGGTATATTTGTTTTGCAAAGTTTCTGGCTTGTAACATCTGTTACGAAAAGTTTCCAATAAAAATACACCTACCTGTGTAGTAGCAGTGTTTGTCCCATCTGTCACCTGCACCGTCATGTTGTATAGCGACTGTGTCTCTGCATCGAGAGGTCTGGCTATTACTATAGTCCCCATCCCTTTCTGAATATCAAATGGACCATCATAGTTACCTATTACACCAAGAAATCCCAGTTAGCATAAACTGAAAAAATTAAATGTGCTAAAAAAATGCTTTGCATGCATTTATAAATCCAATGAAGAGGTAAAGGTTTAGCAGAAAAAGATCAAGGTAAACACTGTACCAATCGAACTGTCATGCAGTTTGGCACGTCTGTGAGTAATACATTTTTTTATGTTTCACAGTGATTCATCAAAGTTTCACGGCTTTCAAATCATCAACCGCTTTATGTTGGGATCTTTCCCATCAGCCTCAGGTCTCTTATCTTTGACTCCCACAAACATCTGTGTCAAGTTCAGGCCTCTTCATGGCAGATTCTCAAATCATTAATTCAGGTCCATTCTGACGGATAAGGGCAAACTTTCAGAGCATCTTTAGTATGCATTGCATGCATCTGTTCCAATTCCACCCAATTTCCACTGCACTTAAGTGAGATCAGAAGACCAAAAGTCTGGAAGGTATCTTAGCACTCAAAGTGTTTACAGGATTGAGCGCTTCACGTTTGCCCTGCAGCAAATGGAGTTTTTAAAGCGAGTATCTAAAAGTATCAGATAAACCAGCCAACCCTTCACGCTTTGGAAAATAACTACAAAATACTGACAGTTAGCCTACCACTGTCAGATGAACAGTTTCCACCACAGGAGCTCTGTGGGATATAAAACATCTCCCGGGACGTTCTTCCACCTTCTCAGAAACAGATACAGATTAACAGGGAGAAAAAATAACACAGAAAACTGACAGTGAAGTCACAAGCTCATATTAAGATATGCTATCTGCAAAGCTCACCGAGATCCAAAATACAGAGAGGGTTTAATCAAAATGACCATCCATGCATCTTACACGGAGTAGAAAGTATAGGTGCAAATGATAAATATGTAGTAGCGTTGTAAGCAACATGCAAACAGAGTAAATCATTGTCAGTATAGTTTACCAACTATATCCACTTCTTTAAATTACATTTACATTTACTCATTTATCTGCACGGTTTTATCCGAAGCGATGGAGGAATGCTACAAAACAAGTGACTCATCCAAAGCAGACACTAGCATCCGTAATATCAGGGACATTAAAGTTTGCATCCTGACTTAATTTATGACTGGAACTGCTACATTATTGATGCTCACCAATGATGTCGAACCATAAAGGGGTTTCTGTCTGCCAAACGGAGACCACTCCAACTGACTCATACACTTTGCTGTTTTCCACCACTGTGAAGTTGTAAAGGGCTGCGGTAAATCGCAAGACTAGCGGCGAAGGCACGGGCTTCCGAATCCATTCAACATGCAAACGGGCTGTCGACCACTTCTGAGGGCTCCCATTGTCAATGGCTTTTATCTGAGAAAAAAAAAAAAAAAAAAAGTAATACAGGCTGAAAACTTTACACGTTCTCAGTGGCATTTTAGAATACTGTTTAATTGTTAATTAATAAATACACAGGAACAAATGGCTAAAGCACTATTAACATTGAAGTAACTACTACTACCTGACAAGAAATGCTGATTAATGAGTTAGTAAGTAATAGTGCTCAGTTGAAACTAGTAGTTCATTATTAGCTAATCAAAAACAAATATTTTTTCATATATCCTGGAGAACTTCTAAGAACTACAGGTTTATAATTAATGTGAATTATGCATAATCTATAAATAAATATATTATAAAACATATTATAAAATTAACCCACTAGTTATGACTCAAATATTACCAAATCCTTGAATACTTGAATTAGAATTCGAAAGTTGTTGTGTTGAGAAGTATACAATACATTATGCTATTATGAATTGTGTTGTGTGATAAGTGAAAAAAAAATGATGCGACGCTTGCATGCACCGAACCGAGACAAGCGAACTAAACGGTTCGTTTTTTTTTTTTCCATGAACCGTGCCATCCCTAATATATATATACATATAACTTAATATTGGCTTATGTCAATGGAATCTTTTAAGATATTTCTAAGGTTTTGGATAGTAAAGATTCAGGTGTTACTACATACTTCTGAAAAAACTAATAATTATATTGATAAGTATTTCATTAAGAACACAGTAGCCCACTAGTAATGACTTGAATGTTACCAGATGTAACAAAATGAATTGAAAAATAAAAACAATAGTTAACGATTAGCTACTACTGCGACATTCACTAAGCACTGTTACTTACTAATTCATTAAACAGAGTTTCTTAGTTAGAAGTAGTTACTAGAGAGCTAATTTTGCATTACTTATATCACAGAATCACACGATTCTAAAGTGTTACCACTTTCTTTAATATCCACTGAACTGGCTATATGTCTGATACTTTACCGTCAGTATATCATAGCCACCAGCAGTGACCATCTTCCTGGAAGACACCATGGCTGTCTTGGCATCGATTACAAATTTGCCGTCATCATTTCCATCCACGATGCTGTAGGTGAGATCTGCATTGGACCCTTCATCTCGGTCGTAAGCGAAGACTCTGTAGACAGGATCACCGCGCTTGTTACGGTCCCGCTCCGGAAGGCTGACGCGGTACACAGACTCTTTGAATTCAGGCGTATTGTCATTCTCATCTTGAACATGCACTATCACCCAGACAGTGGACTGCCTGAAGATCCCTCCTCCATCCATAACTGTAACCTAGATAAACACATTTAAACAAAATCATAGTGAAACATCCATAGCTTCTGAAGATAAAGCAAGCAATGCACTTTATTTTACTGCAATATTCGACATTAAAAGGTCAAGGAAGCTGCAAATAGAGTTTTTACTCTATACAAAGATTTCCTTATCTCTTCCTACCTTCATTCTTGCAAACCATGTCTTCATATACCATACCCAAATTATATATACACTACCACATAGTTTAAGTTTTAAGTACGATTATTTATTTCTTGATCTAACAAGCCTGCAAAGACAAAAGATTAAGTTATCAGTAATTTTTATTCAGACAAATTATAGATTCTACCCAAAATTTGAAGCAAAACAACTGTTTTCAATATGGATAATCTTTAATGTTCCTTTGAGTAGCTAGTGTGCATATTAGAATGATTTCTGAAAGACCATGTGACACTGAAGAGTGGAGTAATGCATGGTGAAAATTCAGCTTTGCCAAATTTTAAAATATATTAAAACAAAAATCATTATTTCCAATTGTAGTAATATTTCGCAATACTGTTTTGCCATATTTTTTAATCAAATGAATGCAGCTTTGGTAAGCATGAGAGACATTAAAAAACATCTTATAAGTCTTTTAATTTGCAAAAGTACCTTTTCATTTTTATATAATTTGAAACAAAATACTTTGTTTCATATTGTTTCATAAAATATTGTACATTTTACAGTGTATTTTACTTACTAAATTTTGTAACTCATGCCATGCCATTTGTACTGACAAATGACATTTCAAGTATTCAGCCAGATTTCTGGAAAGCAGACCTTATAACAAAAAACAAAAAAATTAGATATAAATAAAAGGAGTGACTCAAGCCATATCTAGGGGCTTGAGGATGGCCTTGGGCCAGTATGTGACCATTTAGCAACTACCCAAGAAACCACACAGCATTGAGTCAAAAATCATTCACACACCATTCACACGCAACTCTACATATCTCTCTCCGTATTCCAACAATGAATAAAAATTAATATACTGTAAACAAAAACTGTCCCCACTCAACCTCAATATAAAAATAAATGAATAGAAAAATACATCAATACAATATGTTCTTTAGAAAACCACACAATGAGTCAACTGATCTTGCTTATCTTCATGGAGCTCCACTGGAGACTCCTAGAACTTGATCAGACAGCAGTCACAAAATTGCGGCCAGAGGCATATTACACCACTGCAAATCTCAGAAGCAGCGGCTCATGAAAGCCTCTATGAAGTAAATCTTTAATGGGCACCATCCACCATCAGCACGATGCGCTGGAGATGCCGATGCCTGGGTGGCTGTCAAAGCAGGCACCTTGAGGCACTAGATGTAAGATATGAACTTTGAAACTTGAAGCCTGCTGCAGAGTGAATCATCATTTAGTGAACACAAAAATCAATGGCCCTCATTCCGCTCGGTCCATGTAGAGCAGGGATCACGAGGAGCCACACCCATCCAATTGATCAGTGCTACTGTACTGCCCCCTTTGACTGATCAGTAATTTAAGAGCTGCTCACCAGACTGTATGAAAATTAGCACATCTGCACGTGTTTTGGAGTTAAATAAGAGTCCTTGGTCAGTATGCACTGACTTTATCCTCTCTGTTACTCATAATGCAAATGTAGACAAGTCGTTTGCTGTCCTGCGCTTCATTATTAAATATTAGAAATAAAAAAGCACATGGAAACACTGTTGCCTTTACATGTGTAAATCCATTCCTCACTCAATACTACTGATTGTCTTTATAATCAGATTAATTAAGTAGGTTACTGGTAGCATCTCTCTATTTCGTTGGACAGACAAACGTGTTCCTAAAACAGATCAATAAATAAGTTAGTGTGTATCCTGTATGATGATAATCAATAAAATTCTTGCGGCTGTTGATGGGTAATCATTTTAGTTACATCATAGTTTTGTCACTTATGACTTTTACTGAAATTACACGACTTCATTTTATAAACCAATAAAATGCCCTTGAGAATACATAAATCAATTTGAGAGATTTGCTTTTAAAGGGATAGTTTAAAAACTGTTATTTTACTTGCACTCGTGTCATTTTAAACCTGTATATTAACTGGTAGAAATGTGTCAGTTGGTAGAGATTTTGTCGCATCACTTTATACACACTCATGTCTTATCATTTGCACACATTTTTAAGCATTGCTGTTATTTAAGCTGTTGAAATACAATCAGCAGCGAAAGAGAACAGTAATTTAGGTCTTAAGTAAAAGCGACCAGCTGAGAAAGAAACACGTGTAACAGTATATTGGATCCGGGAAGCTCTTAAAGTGACAGCAGTCTAACAAAATCTCTTACTGCGCTTCACTAAATCACTTTTTGAACATAATATTAATAATATAATAAGATGTAATAAGACAAAATATATAACTATATAGCTTTGTGAATCTATTTATTATTACCATGAAATAACATTCAGATTTTGGTCATATTGCCCACCCCTAGTATATAAGCTACTTTATATATTCCTAATCTTCTGGATTTTTTAAATATTACTTAGGAAAGGATTTAAGTGATTATTTTCACTGAAAATCCCACTGATATTTTCCCCATTCAAGTTCATATTCAAATTTCAATATGACATCATCTGTCTTAACATGTCATTTATGTCTTTAAGAGTCTTTTTTAAGTTTTGAAAGCAAAATGCAAATATAAGATATCAGCACAACTGTTTTATAAGAAGAAATGCTTCTTATTCACCAAGCCAATGTATTAGAATGATTTCTGAAGGATAATGTGACACAATGACACAGTGAACACAATGCTAATATGCTATTTTAATAACTCTCAATATTAAGATTGAATATCCTATATTTATATTTTCTTTCTTAAATTACTCCTTTACAATTGTACAGGTAAAGAACTATTTAGTACCTCTAGGAAGTGCTCTGCTTGTTGCTCCCTGTCCAGTTTCCTTGACGTGGTGGTGATGAGTCCTGAAAAACATTTTTTTTTAAATGATAAAAACGGAATAAACCTCAAATTTCCTTGACAATCGTGCAATGAAAGAGCTGCAACAATCAGCATAAAAAGCCGCTCCACTCAACAATGATTAATAACATGTCAGCAAGGGTGCATAAATTTACACAACACTGTTTGTTTATTGCAGAAAAACAGCAGCTCATGACACAAGGGCCTTTGGCGTAAACCCACAGATGGTATGTGGTGAATGCATAGGGCAATTTTTCAAACCCCTGGTGGCTTTAAAAACACTTCAGCGCAGACACAACAGCACAGATTGAGAACAGGAAGACATTCCTGAATAAGAATGCTTCCTTAAGGCACAAGACATCTGGATGCTGCAGTCTGAAGGTAAATAATCTTAAGCAGGTCTATGGCTTTGACAACAATTCCTGCTGTGGACATACTGACATACTGTGGGCTGGTAGAGAAGAGGGCTTGAGAATCTCAAAAAAAAAAATATTTACCCATCCTCATCTCGTTCAAAGCACATATGACCATAAGACAACTTATATTTGAGCACTATAGAACACATCTGTGATATGTATGACTTTGTATTATGCTTTTATGGTGTTTTTGCACAACAAACTGACACAACAGAACAAACTGATACGTAAGTGGTTAAAAAATTATATTATTTATATATATATATATATATATATATATATTATTATTATTTTTTTTTTTTAATTTTTTTTAGGTACGTATCGGTATCAAAACTTCACGGTACCGTAATACCTCGTTATGAAGGGCACGGTACGGTATTTACTGAATCATTTACAGAAAAAACAAAACTAATTAAGAGGGTCAAAAAAGTGGCAGAAGTGTTTATTAAACAGTTTACATGAACACTGAAAACATCAATGGCATATCTATCTGTAAACTTTGAAACAGGAACTTTTAATAAAAAATTATTAAACCTTTCACACATCTAATTTAAAACCCGCTTTAGATTGCTAGATGACGTCATATATCAATTTGCATATTCATCACGTCAGTGCGTCATATTATCTTGCTTCTCTGTGGTCACATAATGTTATTCAATGCACCATAATTCTCAATATAATTGTTTTCACTGATATATTTAACAGTTTCTTAGAAAACTTAGAAACTATATTAGTTTCTTAGAAACTAAATTTTTCTGTTGCCAGTGAAATGAATATGAAATAGTGACTGAAATGCACGCCATTATAAGGCCTACTGAACTAGCTCTACCTAACAAGACGTTTATCTAGATTCAAATCCTTAAATAAATAAATCGCTTATTATATAATTATATTTATAAGTTATAATAATGAAACCAAGCACACATAAGATATAGACAAAGGCTATACTGTGATTTTGGCTATGTTTGCATGTAAAATAGAGTTAGAATCAACATAATATCTATTTTAACTGAAAGCTCTGCTCCTCTCAGCAAATTTATATTGCGGTACAACTGTATTTACAATAACACTACATCCCTTATATATATATATATATATATACACACCATGTACAAACATTGTGAAAGTTTCATCACTTTGTAGAACAATGTGACCATTTTAGTACAAGTTCCCATTATTTACCTAACAAAAATCTATTGTACAAGCATTCTGAGCCAGTGATTCTCTGTGAAATATAACCATGGCAACAAAAGAACTCCGGATGGCACAGGTTGAATTGCACTGCTGGAATCCACAGTATTCCCTAACGGGTGTCATCCAGAGAGACTCAATTAGAGAAATTAGAGAAGCTATGAACTCACAAAGGCACAAAAAGGAAAGTATAAGAGAAGGATTTTCACTCATAAGCCATTCGTTTAAGTATAAAGATATTGTCGGGAGGGAAAAGAAATCGTATAAGATATGACTCTATTAGAGGCAAGCGCTCTAAACTAATAATCAAACATGCACTCTCTATTTTCAGGGTGCAGTAATTGGTTGCTGGCTTAGTCACAGCACATTTGTTTTTATAAAAGAGCTCAGAATGCAATTTATCTGAACACTTAGGCTGAGTTCAACAGACAATCACAAAAAGAGAGCTAGATAAGTGGGGAGCAATTACAACGGCTTTTTCCCAGCAGTGGCTGAAGCTAAAGTAGAATCTATGACTGCGGTTCAGGGTCAAACTATAAAACGTCCGATGTTTGACACTTTTGGGTTGATTCGAGCATAATTTAATTTCCTTTCACATATTGTTTTTCGTATATTTCATCCTTGAATACTCAAAGGCTTTCATATAAAGTGAAATAGAGTGTTGCCTCTCTGCTCACTACATATCAATGCATGCACACACTCACTCACATCTCATTATATACACTGAGTAAGATTTATTGAGCTTAAACCTCTGTATTCCAGTGTAAATATGTGGTGCCACATGCTGCCTTGGAGGGATTTGCCGATAGTAGAATGAAAAGCTTTCCTGCTGGCAACCAAACCTTGTTTAATTAATTCACTGACTACAGCTGCATACATAAGCTCCCATGACTCACTTCTCAAATGACAAGGAAAGCAGCACCTCGGTGTAATCAGCAGTGCAGCATGCACCCAGCATGCCATGGGATCAGAGCTCTGCATGTGTGTTAACACTTCACACTAGAATGTCCTGACACTGAGCAGATTACAGCCTGTGCTGCTCAGTTTGTTTAGTAGTATTTGTGAAACGTTCCACAAGGCAATAGATGGGAGATTGGATCGAGGGACAGTGCGATGAAATTTCAAAGGAAATTTTATTTAATCAGATTCAATTTACAGGGATATCAATTATTCATTATTTCGTTCCCGTAGGTCTGCTCATTTTCTGTAGGTTAAAAATGTAAATGATATAAATGTATGCAGTATAATCTCATATATTACAAATGTTTTATTTTTATATTAAAAATGCAAACGACAAGTTTGTGCCATATAATCTCATAATACAAATGCATGTATAATCTCACGTGTAATACTAAATTCTTATTTTTATATGAAAAATGTAAACGTGTGCATTTATTTCATACTAAGTATAATTCACTTACTGAAATAAAAAGAATAATTAAACTTTACTTGGAGTACTAAATTAAGCCTAAAATGTGTTTTAATGTCACTATTGAGAATGACGGTCTTTAAATAAAAAAAAATATTTTACTTGCAATTGTTCTACTTCAACACAATCAAGTTTACTTCAGTTAGAATCAGAACTACTTATGCAAAATTAAAGCGCATTAACTACTAAATCAGTTTATTCAATTTAGGTATACCAATTTAAGTACGCTAATTTATGATAATACTATATTTCTTTAAGTACATAAATATGTAAATTTATTAGTAGTATAGCTAGCATGAAATAAATGTATTTCAAATACTTTTTTAATTTCGATTTTATTAGAAATTATTATTATAATCTTAAAAAGCTGTCACTGGGGCAATACCTTTTCAAAAGGTACATGTTTCTACCTAAAGGGTCCATTTTGGTACCTCAAAAGAACATATTAGTACATATTTGAACCTAATAAATACAAAAGTGTACCTTTTGATAAGATACCAACCCTGTGACAGCGTTTGTACCTTTATTTCTGAGAGTGTAGGTTACTACATTTGTATTTTTATATTAAAAATTAATACTTAATTAACAGGTCTATAATTAAACGTTTTGTTCTTCATCTTTGAATTACCTTATTTACTATAATTTAAATCCTTAAATTAAATCATTTCCAGCAAATATTGATATGTGCCACTGTATGTGATTTGCCTAATTTAGCTGTAATTAACTCAGAAAGAAAATACAAATTTACAGCCTTGGTAATATAATGAAAAGATTTTATGAGGTCTTCTGTTTCTTCATAGTGGCAAAAAACTAATAAATAAGTTTTCTTTATTACCTGTGTTGGAATCAATGGAGAAGAAGTTCTGAGGATTCCCAGCCGTGATACGATACATGAGACGGCTATCGGAGGCGGTAACGTCCGGGTCCTGGGCTTGGATACGGACCACAGACACGTCTTTGGGAGAGTTCTCCATGACATATGGGTGATATACGGGTTCAGAGGTCAAAGGTGCATTATCATTCACATCCTCCACCTGGATAAACACCTCAATAGAAGCAGAAAGCGGCACCACGCCACGGTCCGTTGCATATACCGTTAGCCAGTATGAATCCTGAGTCTCGCAGTCCAGGCTGCCAGTGGTGTAAATCATTCCTGTAAGAATAGAGAGAAAACATTTAATATCGATCACCTGTTTAATAAATTTAAGAAGTACTTCACACACTTTGTGAGCTTTTATGACATTTTTTTATGACCCATCAACCGCTATTAACACTCTGTCCTGAGTGAGCTTGGAACATTCACTTATTTTTCAAGCTATCCATAACTTGGTTTGTAATTCAACTACACATCAAAAGCGTCCAACCCTACCATGAGTCAAACTTTGGTGTCAAACTTTATTAAACTGTAATGTACCTAACATTTTGAGGAGATTACGATTACGGTCAGGCTGAAAGATTAATGTTTTTAGACACACACTCCCAGAAACCAGAGTCAGTTCAGCAGAGTGTTTCAAACCCAGAGCTGGCGTGGTCTGCCTAAAAGTGTAATTTCTCTTCAGATTTTCTCCGGGGAAATTTACTCAACTGTCAACAATACCTGGGACCAACCTAAAGCAATTCAATGAAATTACAATTTTTTTTGCAGAGGTTTCTTCTCTTACTACAGTCTATTGCCCACAACTCAATTGTGAAACGATTAGATGCATATAGCAGCATCTAAATGATTCAAGAGGCAATGAGCTACATAGAAATCATTTTTATAGGAGTCAAAGGGGCTAGTTGTCACAAAAAGATTTTCTATAATACTTTCTACAAATAGTATTTCTTAAAGATTTGCTTATTTTGTGTAGATTAAAAATATAAATTACATTTATGCATTATTACATATAGGGCTGTCAGTTTAATATGTTAATTTAGCGATCAATTCTAAATATGATCAATTGTCCAGATGTAAAGTCAGAATTGCATGATATACACTCACATTTGGGGGTTATAAAGTCCAATTTTGAGTGCAAAAAAAGACTGACGTTCCCAGAATTGTGACGTTGCTGAAATGAAAAGTGTGACAACTAGCCCCAATCTCCTCTATATAACATTTTGTCAAAGTCTGTTTACACTTTAGGTGTAATACAGTTACACTTTGCAGAGGACATATTTGCTGAGCTGACAGAATTTTAGCTGGTGGTGTCCAATCCGAACTGACATCTTGGACATACCACTAACTTTAGATGGGCTGGGAATCCCACCGCAGGGTACAACAGCTCCACTCAGAGACTGTATGACCTTCAGGTCTTCAGCACAGCACATCTAATCATTCTTGACCAAAGTGCTGGCTCTGCCATTCTGTGATTAGGAGCACTTCGACATTGCATCATGGGCACATGTAAATACGATCACTGATAG
Organism: Enteromius unitaeniatus; assembly: GCA_032359435.1. Lineage (NCBI taxonomy): Eukaryota > Metazoa > Chordata > Actinopteri > Cypriniformes > Cyprinidae > Enteromius > Enteromius unitaeniatus. The sequence continues at coordinate 7,863,025 of JAUMHI010000051.1, forward strand.
GAAGGGGCGTCGCTGACAGAATGACCCATTTCGTGGCTGTGCAATGCAATGCGATGAGTCGATCGGTCAACCATAGCACAGAACAAAACCACCCGGCCGTGAAGTGATTCAGCCGAGGGGATTCCGATCTCTCACAGCCAGCAAAAGCTGGGAAAAAAGTGGAGTACTCACACAGCATGCTGGTCCCTGATTCTTACTAAAACCTCAAAAGCACTGAGAAGTAGGACACCCGAGGGGACAAAGACACAAAGGATATGCTTGAAAACTAAACAGGGACATCTGAAGCTGACTGAATGGTTGCTCAGTGAGCTAACACAGTGTGACAGGTCAGTTTTCCAGAAGGAAATCTGCTATATTCACAATATACACCTTCAAAGAACAAAACAGTGAGACCACAATACATACAGATGAAGCAGACAAACATTGTCTCAGAAAGTACTCTGGTATCATTTACAAATAACTTGATGTATAATAAGTTCTATATGACTCTATTAGAGGCATAATAAGTTCATTCTAGGATATTCTAGGTGTATTTATACCAGAAAACGTTGATATACGGGTCATATGAGTACTGAACAGCATTGCTTTAACCAATGTATGAGTGAAGCTTCCGTAGAAACTTAAATACTTAAATGCGAAGAGCTTTTCACAAAATATTAGACTCTACTATATTATATATAGCTATAAAAATATATATTGTATAAAAAGATGTTTTATGTTTTCCCTCTGCTGTATCACACGGAAATGGTTTCAGTAGAAACCATACTGAACCGTGACGCCAAAACTGACGTACTGTTAAGTTTGTGTTCCAATACACACTTAGTATGTTCTTATGCAAAGTTTTAGATGGATTCACACGTTGCATGTCTGCATTCTAATTTTGAATCTCGATTATGACGGAGCGCATGCCCGCAGCTATAGTAATTTGCATAAAATATGCCCAAACTATGACCTATGACCCAGACTATGTCAATGTGTCTTAAAAACTCACTTGGGGTATTACTAATGTATTTTAAATCATAAAATAGAATGTGAAAATACCTTGAGCTTGTGCAACCACAGACCTTATTTCTGGCATTTAAGCTTAAACCCATTGAAAAAATCCCTTCAGGACTTCAGGACGATGGAATTGGATGTGCTAAAATGCTAACCCTAGGTTTTGGCCAACAAAAATGTCACCCCTGCAGCACTCCATTATCAAACCATTTCAACACACAAAAAATGTTTTTTATTGGGTTTACATGATCTTGTTGCGGACCATTTGCCAGCTGTTCAATACAATCTCATTTTTACATACTATTTATAAATTATAAATTTTAAAAATGTGATTTTTTTATTTTTGTGTGAAAACATCAAATTATAAATCACATGTATTACAATAGCATGAGATATATAGTATGTGAATTTGCAACTCTAAATTCTAAAGTCACAGAATTCCTAAGCATGTAAGCTTCATGTAAAACTAATAAAATTAAATTAACCTCTTTTTTGGTCTTTAATCCCTCCAGTCTTCCAATGACTAATCAAAACCCAGCAGAATAAATGATTAAAACCTTAATTTAGGTCATAAATAACATTAAGACATAAAGACTTTCAGATAGGCACTAAATAAGATTGGTCCATTTAAAGAGGTTATCAAGCTGAAAGGTTTCTTTATGATCAGTTCTTATAAGATTAGCAAAAGTCAACACATATCAACCTGGCATTTAAATGAAAGTATTTTGAGCTAAATATAGAAGCCTTTCAGGACCAAACAGAAAATGAGGGTTAAATGACAAGTGTAGCAATTAATCTAGATAGTTCCAGTTAAACTGAATTTGATGGATGGAGAGAAGGTTCACTAATGAGCCATTTCTTCTGCTTTTAAACATGCTGGATTTTTTTATACTGCAATAGAAGTAAATTGGGTTGCAATTCCATCTGAAATGCAGCCAGAAGTACTCTTTATTACGTTCACGTCAGGGAATACAGAAAACATAGCATGTCCTAACATAGTTTTTCCAAAAGTAAACATCCTTTGAAAATCAGAAAGATGTTAAAAATGTATGAAGTTTGCTTTTTAAATCCATACATGAGATAAATATATAAACACAGCGCAGAAACAAAACGTTAATTGATGTCATCATATCACATTAGACCTTTTCATCACATTAAAGAAATCCTTTGAACCAAACTGCTGTAGATTTCTAGGTCATACAAGCAATTAATGATCATATTGAGAATACAGCACTCCACATACATTCATATACTGAGAAAAAGCATCAGTCGTGTCAGAAATATGACAGATGGCATAAAAAAATTCAATGCTGTCTGGAACAGGACTCTACAGACTCAGACATGTTTTCCACAGTTTTGATTCAAAGATCCTAGCTTTGAAGCTGAGGTTGTTTTGATGGAGTCCCACAGGTTCTGATGCGGAGGCTCAAAAATTCTACAAAACACGAGGTCTGTCCCAGCTCAAATTAAAGAGACACGGATTTACACTAAGTGCCTGATTTTGTAAAGCATTTGAACACGAGAAAATAATTTGCTGTCGTGAAAGGGACTAGAGAAATGCAAATGATTTGACACGCTGCAATTGGCTTTCAGCTGATTGTGAATCTCAAACCACTGATCATGTCATTGAAAACAGCACTAAATCCATCTGCGTCTTTAGCTTTACAAGCCATTGCTTTTAGCATTTATCATTATTCATGAGAGTCATCCACAGGTGTGCATTATAAACATCAAGGACTGCTTATGAAGCTAGAAGGCAGAAAATCAGTGCGGTGTCCTTCAACTGCAACAGACTTAAAAGGATGATTATGTGTTTTGTGGTAAGCAATATCACAAAGAGGTCCCAATTATCCTCTAAGAACTTGCAAATTAGAGAAAATAACCATTTCAAATGCAAGTCACAGTGACACCATTTAGTTTAACAGCAGATGTGTTGCTGCAAGTGAAACGGCAGCCATAATGCTACTTCATAATATTCATAACATTTGGTGTCACCATTTTAATTTCAAATTCCTTAAGAAAAAGCGTAGTTCATATTTTAAGATGTAAACAATCAAATATTCATAGCTTGTCCTGAATTTAGAACATAATCAAGCAGAACTAAGCCATCAACTCATCCTTCATGTCTACAAACAAAATCAAGGGCAGTTCCTTTTATGCCAAGCATCTTGAATTATCTGGAGTTCACACACTTTGTGCCTAAACATGCTGAAAAGTTCCAAAAATATGTTATCTTTCAAAAAAAAAAAAAAACGAATACATCAGTCTTGTGCAGTGTGTGGGTATGTGAAACACAAACAGCCCTTTGCATAGGTGTCTGAGAGATTTTGACATAAAGGACTTAACCTGACTCTGGAGAAAAAGAGGCCAAATCTCAGAGGCAAATTAGAGCTGAACTTGTTTCTCGACAGGCGTCTGAGTGAGAGTGCACTCTGATTTATTTCCCAAAGTGTAGGCAGGAATACCAATGCCTGCTCAAAGCAGCAGAGCGCTCTGCCGATAAGGCCTTCATAAATCCCACCAGCCTTTTTAGTTCGCTCTTGCATCTGAGCAATGAGACTTTGTATATATAGGGATCACTTTACATACACACAACTTCAACCCAACAAGTCTAAACTGGTAGCCCAGATCAAGTGGCTTTGATTTCCACTCGTTTGGATGTCGTTTGCATGAATGGCCAACGTTCAATCATCTCAAAAGTCCAGTGACATCGACAAGGACTCATAACACACCAGGCAACATGGCAGCTAAATTATCTCGGTAGCGGATATGTAGTGGGCGTGCTTAGCCCATGCCACTGTCCTTACTTGTCCCAGAGGTTTTACTTTAAAGATGAAAGACAACTCTTGTTCTCATGTTTCGCTTCCCCTACAACTTGTCTTTTGCTGCTGGTAGGGCATTCAATTCTCTGTAGAAAATCCATGCTCATTTGAGGTTCTGGCACAAGCGTGCACTACTTGCTTACTTTAAACAGGGGCCTGATTAACAGGCTCAGCCTAATTAGCTGACATGTGAATGGAGGACCACAGTAACATCCTACTGCCCGTTGTAGTTCTCTAATCAATAGTCGTTAGTTGTAATTAATAGTGAAGCTGGCACCACATAACAAGTCGTAACTAAGCAACTAAGCATTTTTTCTTCTTCAGTGTTGCAAATATCAGATCTCACAGCAAATGCCAGATCTCACAGATTTGGAAATTCACAGACTGTGAAAATCACAGAAGAACACTGTTTCAAACAACACAGAGGTTAAGTCCTACCTTTCTAGGTCAGTGGTCTTCTCCAGTGGCGGCAATTTCAGAGGCAATTGTAGACTCAGAGCACAAATTCATTGCCAAGAGAAATAACGTCACTGTGACCTTTTAATACCATTCAGTCAGTACACTGCAGTAAAACGTTAGGGCATAAATTCACAACCATTTTCACAGGTTTTGTTTTATTGTGAAAGCATCGACTCAGAACTGGTTAGTCCTCAAAAAAGACAAAGAATAGCAGACAGCTCAAACAAAAAGGCACAAAGAATCAAACTATAGATACCTGTTTCTTCGTCAATGGAGAACCTTCCAAGACCACTTCTAGCTTTAAAAGAGTATCTGATCACTCCATCTCTGCCCTTGTCATCATCTTGAGCAGTCACCTGGAGGACACTTGTTCCATGCCGAGAGTTTTCCTTCACAGTGCCCCTCACTGCAAATTCTGAGAAATACGGCTCGTTGAGGTTCTCATTGACGTCAATGACATCCACTTCAAGATAAGACTCGGACCGAAGCTTGACCGGAAAACCCAAGTCCTCTGCTACTACCGAGAGATTGTAAAATTGCTGCTTCTCATAGTCCAGGTCTTTGGCTACCTTAATTGCACCACTTTCGGGGTGGATCTTAAATGTTCCATTGAAATCATTGGGCAGGGAGTATCTCACCCATCCTCCAGATCCAATGTCAGGATCTTGCGTTTGCAGCCAAGCTATAACTGCACCTACCGGAAGGTCCTCCAACACACGACAACTGTAGCTCCTGGGAATAAACATAGGGGCACAGTCATTTACATCCTCGAGGTAAACTCTCAGTGTTGTCTCTGAGACCATATGATTCCCTCTTTCTGCCTTATCCTTGGCCTGAATTTTGAGGGTGAAATCCGAGACAGATTCCCTGTCCAACTGACTAGACACATAAACAGAGCCAGTCTGGCTGTTTATGGCAAATAAAGGGGTGTTTGTTAACAAGGTGTATGAGATTTCACCATTCTGACCGAGATCTTCATCTGAGGCTGTGACCTGGATCACTTCCTTGCCGATAGCTGCATTTTCTGGTATAATGGCAGTATAGCTCTCAAGGGAGAATTTTGGGCTGTTATCATTCACATCATCAATGTTAACTGTAAGCAATCTCCAGCTAGATCTCTGTGGAACACCCAAGTCATAGATAGTTATGTTGAGAAGGTACCGATCTGTTCGCTCACGGTCCAGTGGCTGATAGATGTATATTAGGCCACTTTCCATGCCAATATTAAAGCAGCTGTCAATGTTCCCATTTGATATGGCATGCAGAACGCGACCATTAAAGCCTGTGTCACCATCATTTGTGTTCACTTGAAGGACGCTGGCTCCCACAGGCATGTCCTCACGAACTACAATGTCGGAAGGAAAGGATTCAAACTGAGGTGTCTGTCTGTTAACAGAAAATAGATCTGTGTAGCCTTCCTCCACTTTGGATTTGCTAATAGCAGTGGCCCTTTTCAGAAGTTTCTCTGCTAACTTCTGTGCGACTTTTGTGTCTCGACAATTGAAACTTCTTGCTGGCATTCTGCCTTTGACCACTGATATATTTACAAAGGTGGGTGCGGAGAGCAACTCGCCATCTGACGCAGCTATTTTTAAGCTAAACTGTTCATTCTTTACACTCATTGAAGATAGGGGTCTTTTTAAAGACAACACCCCTGAGTCCGGGTTAAGAGTAAAGACTTCTTGCTCATTTCCAGACAGAATTTTATATTTAACCAACCCAAGCTCATCGATATCAATGGCAGACATTATGATGATCGTCTGACCCACAGGAAAATCATGTCCTATCGTACCTTTGCATGACACACGCTCAAAAAGAGGTTGGTTGTCATTAATGTTCAACACTTGTACCGTGACGTTGACTTCGCTTTCTCGTCTGTAAGGTGATCCCCAGTCTGAGGCTCGGACGGCAAACACGTATGTCTCTAAAGACGATTCAAAATCCAGTTCTTTGGATGTCATCAGCTCTCCTGTATTTTGGTTGATGATAAACGGAAGGGGCTGGAGGCTGGCAATGCTGTATGTTATGCACCCGTTATCACCTTTATCATCATCCACAGCTGATATAGTGAGAATGACAGTGCCAATGGGGACAACCTCATTGATAGAGACTTCATAAGATGTGCCAGTAAACACTGGGTAGTTGTCATTAGCATCCTCAACCATGATTTGAACCTTTGATGTAATGCCACTTATGGTCTCCATCACCTCTAAATTGAAGAGCTCCTGTTTTAATGTGGTAAACCGTTGTGCTGTTGAGATGACACCAGTGAGTGGATTAATGATAAAATAAATTGAATCTGAGGTCAGGCTTAGAGCATAGCTGACGACTGGTGTTCTTGGAGATATCCTCACAGTCTCTATTATGGTCCCTGGTGGTGCAATCTCAATAATTGAGGTTTTGTAAATCTCCTTTTCGAAACTCATCTGCACAGACTGTGGTTTCTTCACTAAGAGCTGAACAGACTGAGTGTTGGAGAGTCTTGGTGGTGTTCCCCGGTCTTTGGCTTGAAATGTGAGATTGCAACCATAAGGAAACGTATCCCAGTTGACCGGTTCGGAGGTCTTTAGCCTGTATTCATTTCCAAGTGGAGCTCTGTCAAAGACAAACTGCTCCTGCGGGTCACCTGCAATGATGGCAACCCATTCAATTTCTCCGTTGGGTCCCTCGTCTAAATCTTCTACAGCAACAGTGGCGTAAACTGGCTCTTTGTCTGATATTAAAGGGTAGCGTGCGACTGCAGTCAGCATTGGAGCGAACTCATTGATACGCACAACACTGATCACTAGTTTGGCTGTACTGCTAATACCACTGTTCCCATAAACCTTCATTCCACGATCCACTGCTAAAACCTCAAGGTCGAATCTGCTGTTCTTATCTGCATTTAGCTTGGCTGTGAGCGATACCGCCCCACTGGTTGGGTGGACAGCAAACTCATCCAAGTCTTCTTTGAAGAAATAGTAAAACTCACCATTGGAGCCAATGTCTGCATCAGTGGCAGTCACCTGAGCCACATTTGCACCCAGTGGAGAACTCTCTGAAATATCAATGGCATAGGAAGTGGGCGAGAACAAAGGTCGAAGGTCATTCATGTCCATAATTTGCACATTAACTGTCACGTAAGCCTCCAGCCCACCTGTGCTGGTAGCCCTCACCATTAACGTATAATTATTTTGCACTTCGCGGTTCAGGATGGCAGCGCTCCCACCATTAGTCCGTATGCGCAGAAAACAAAAATCCCCCAACACATATTCCTCAGCCTGAAACAACCCCTCATCATCTCCAGATTCAATGGAATATTTGATGTCTAAAGGACCAAACTTAAATAAAGGAATCCCCATTTTAACCTCAGTCCTAATGTATGTCCGAGCTGCAGAGTTCTCATAAATGGTGGCATTGTAGAGGAAGGCAGTAAATTGAAAAGAGGAGGACCCCAGCTCCTGTTGCCCCAAACAAGGAAGCAGGTAGAGGAGCAATAAGGAGAAACTAGTGAGACAGATCCTCATACTCCCTCCAGGGCAGCTGTTTATAGCCATGCCATCATCCAGTTATCCTGCAAAAGAAAGATATATATGCAGTAAACTATTTCAATCGAATGCATTCCTCTCACAAAGACGTATCCTGCTGCTTACATAAATGTGAAGGCAGTTATTTATTAAGAAGCCCTTGGTTTAGATTAAATTGTCAAAAAATAAATAAATACCTGACCCTGTACTCAATGGACTTAGTAATTCCCTTTCACAAAACACTGACAAGCGAGTTAGATGGTAATCTCGCTGCAAGATTGATAACAGCAACGAAGAGCACAATTGAGGGTTAACATAGCCATAATATGTGACATAAAGGGAAAACAAATTATATTTAAATATTCTTGAAAGTGCAACAAGAGAAAATGTGAATAAATTACACGCAATCTACAGTTTCGCAAATAATTTCTGCATTGCATTTGAAGTGCAAAACTTTGATCATGTCTAACAAAACCGATTCTTTTTAATAAAATGAAAATGCGATTGCAATCAAAGGAAACTTTCAACGCTGTGGACTAGTGAAAGATGTTTTACTGAGACCGAGCACTCACTTGTTCTTCGATAATTAGTGCATCAAAATAGGTGAATGTGATCTTACCTCTGGTTTAGGGAGAAAGAAATCTCTGCTCTGCAGACATCCAAGATCCCGCTTTGTGAAACTACATCATTCACTTCTTTGCCATACAGGACTCGGTGCCACTCACACTTGACTGTAATCAGCGGAGCGCGCACCTCCTAAAGCGCGCTCACGAGTGCACGTTATCCCGTGAATGCGCAAACGAAACCGGTGGTGTTGCTGCTGTCCCATAGCAACAAAATGATCTAAACCTTATTTCACAAAAACATTAGACAATTACATTAACGTGTTTATGCAGAATAATTTAGAATTTAGAATATCGTATATGATTATGCCAACATAAAAATAACCACGATAATTCGATTTTTTCTTAATCGAAAAAAAACCATAATTGCATCTGACGGCGGGAAATAGAACAGAACAGGGTTCATTTTTATGCACTGCCTTGTCTGTGTTTTTAATTCGCAACTCCGTTAGGTGGTGCATCCCATCTCTCACTCTGTGATCCCATCATTCCAACTAATTCCGAGGCATTCCGAAAATAGACGATTAGAGCCGAAGTGACGCACGATGACTTACGGAAATCGACGAAAGATTCCGGAAGGAACCTCGCGACGGGAAGCAGCAGCAGCAAGCTAGTCAAGACTTCGGATCATTCCCTCTTGACCACGTTGTACAATATATGTTTTAATTTCTGTCATACATTATGTCTGTACTGTGTTATAATAAGGGTTGTGGACAACGGTTTGATCCTGACAAGAGTTCAGACGGTAAGACTTATCAAACAAACGATAGCCGGATTGCTACGGCAGATAACGTTAGCCGGTTAAATGCAAAAAAGAAACCTTTTTGCCTTTAATAACATTTATTGATGCACGTGTAGTATTACCGACACTCGACCGCCTCTCAAGAGTCACATTCATTTTCTTTAAGTAATTTAGTGTGTTAATTTAGGGAGGCATAGTCATTAACGTTTGAATGATGCATCAACGATAGCTCCGATTTAGTAAATTATTATTGAGTTTACAGAAGGTAGTTGTTGGAGTAGACAACTTGAGCTACACTAACATGTGACTGTATTCTTCTGACGTCACATTTCACGCCACCATTCTCTTCTTATCCATAGACGCATGCACATACCACCCTGGAGTGCCAGTGTTTCATGATGCGTTGAAGGTATGGACATGTAACGTTATTTAATGTTATGTTATTAATGCGACATTTAACAGTTCCTTTGAAATGCTTGTTAAACCATCAAATTATTTCTGTCATTGTTTCCCAGGGCTGGTCTTGCTGCAAGAGACGAACAACTGACTTTTCAGATTTCCTCAGTATTGCTGTGAGTGCTGATTTTTAATATGACTGAATGAGCGTTTTCATGGATAGAGTTGTGACTAGAGTCTTTTATGAATCTTTTAGGGTTGCACGAAAGGCCCTCATAATCAGGAGAAGCCCTCTGAGCCTGTTAAACCAGAAGTGAAGTCCTCTGGGGACAAGAGTGTGAATGACGTGAAGCCAAAGTTTAATGAATGCATCACCCAAGCACCAAAACCTATAGAGTCTATTAAGCGACCAAGGTAAAAGCACACTTGAAGACGACAGGGTCTTTCCCATTTGTATTTTCTGGCTCATTAGTTCAGATGTTCAGAAGATAAAGTAATGCAGCATTAAGTCTACTATAGAGAACAAGTTCTACTCATTAATTCACTCAGCCAAAACCCATATTGATGTTACAACCTCTTAAGGATAAATGACTGAAAACAGATGTTTTTAATTGTCTTTGTAGTCCAGATGAGCCTTTCTCCATTCTACAATTGAAGATCTCTCCTTCGCTCAAACAGGCTTTAGAAAAGCTTAAATTAACTGAAGACAATGCACAGGAGATAAAGGGTAAGAGTAGCCCGGCCATCTTTTTCCCCACCTTTCTATATTTGTCTTTTATTCTGATGCATTTTATTCTCTTTCTTGTATTATAGAGGAGGACAGTGATGAAATTAAGATAGGAACGTTCTGTAAGAATGGAGGCTGCAGTAAGGTATTGTTCTCTCTGCCTGCTTCTCCGATTAGAATCCATGGCATGTTGATTTTCTTCAGTCCATTATAAACCATGGATTCGCATTATTCTGTTTTTCAGACCTTCAACGGACCAGACAGTGAAGAAGAGACATGTTTGTATCATTCTGGTGTACCTATCTTCCATGAAGGGTAAATTAGCACCAGATAAAAACTACTACTAAAGAGTACTAGAAAAGTGTAAATGAAGAAATCTCAGATATATCCGCGGACTCTGCCATTAAGTCCTCTTTTTATCCTTTCTCATAAAAGGATGAAATATTGGAGCTGCTGTAAGAGGAAAACCTCAGACTTCAACACGTTTCTGTCTCAGGAGGGCTGTACCCGAGGAAAGCATCAGTGGAAGAAAAAAGATACCGTAAGTGTCTACCCTGAGATTTAAAAGTCAAAGCACTATATTACTTTAATTGGATTTTTTTTTCTGGCCTTTGCAGGCCCATATCCAGGTTCCAAATTAACAAATAATTGGTTGAAGGCCATAATGTTAAATACATGTATATGTATTTTTCTATGTGTACACAGGGAAAGAAAGTTGTGCCATGCAGGTTTGATTGGCACCAAACAGGAAGTCAGGTCATCATTTCCATTTATGCCAAAAATTCAGTACCCGAGATGAGCTTGGTGGAGGGGAACAGTACTGGGGTAAGGCACCAAGGTCATTTCTGTTCGATTTTATGCTGACATTACATAGAAAGTCTCATAGGTGTATGTTTTTTTTACTACTTATTCCTGTGCTCAATATTTTAGTGTATAATTTTACATTTATTTCCAAGATTCTGCATAGAGCTAATTAACGGTGTATTTTATTCTTGCAGCTCAAAATCCACATTATATTTGAAGGAGAGAAAGAATTTGAACAGCAGATCAGTTTGTGGGGGGTAAGTATAAAGTACTTAAGTAGAAATAGTATGCTTCACAACTTTTTAAAGCTTATTGCTTTAAAGGAAACTTCAGCACCACAATACAAATGTTACATCAAATTAATTATTCTAAGACTTTTTGCATTTGCTTTTCCTTTAGGTAATTGATGCAAGTAAAAGTTCGGTAAACATGATGGCTACCAAAATTGAGATTGTGTTGAAGAAGGCAGAACCAATGTCATGGGCCCGACTAGATCTTCCACCTGTAGCTCCACCAAAGGAAAAAGAAAAGAAGAAAGATGACAGTGAGGATGAATGTGATTAAGTTACTGTAAATACTATTCTCTGAACAGGAGCAAAAATCATTTTCTTTGGTTGTAAGGTTTGAAACATAATGAAGCATGAATGTGTCATATTTTGAAAGCTCTTCATGTTTTTCCAAGGTCAAATAGGTTGATTGTACAGAGCATGTTTAGAGGGTTCTTTCAAAGAATGCCCTCACACACTCAGAACCGAGTTACACGGTTAATAAAATATTTTGATTCAAATCAAAGTGTGTGCTGTCCTGGTGAATGGAGCATTTGAAAGCACTTTTATGAAATAAGACTTGCTTTTCAAAACGAGTGCTGTGAAAGTAACTGGCAAGACCAAAGTTTTTATAGAAATTAAGTGTTAAAAGGTTAGTTCCCCCAAAACTTATTAACCAAGTTAAGCAAGGGCTGTACTATGGATGAGGAACTTTAGAAATTTGGTAACCAACAGTCTTCAGATCAATCAACAGAAAGTAATGGTTGTAACAACCATAAAAGCAGTAAGAAGCTCAGTGTCGTTATCCTAAAAATAAAGAAGTCTGTTTTTAGGAATTTAGCTGCCTTCACACCATAAGGTTACAAAACCAGTGTTACCCATATACAGAGCCCCTGTTCTCACACTGCTCTACCTTGCCAGCATGGCCATATTAAACATGTACAAATTGACCGTCTTGCACAGAAATCTGCACACAAAAGCAATAGGCCAGGACATACTGCAAAAATATTTATTCAATTGAAACTTAAAAGGAAAAAAAAAAAAAAAATCAGAAGTCAAATCTCTTTTGGACATCAGATGCTCCAAAGACAAAGCCTGAATCTGTGGCTTCAGTTGTCAGACACTGATCGTCACCATCCTGAGCGTACAAAGATGATAATATGCAGATGGGGGAGGGAAGCAGAGCAATAGTTTCTGTTTTACAAGATCACATGCACATTTGCACAAAAAGTATTACATTTATGTTTGACAAGAAACCTAACAAAGTCTCTCAAGATACGCACCTCACTGAAGTACTTCTCAATAAGAGCTTGAGCTGCCCGATAAACAGCATTGTTCTCATGGTTTTGAAGAAACTCAATTCGATCCAGCCCTCCCACTTCCTCCACCAACAAACAAAGCTTATCCACCTCCCCAAATTTCTCAGCAGCCTGCAGAAGGCACACACTTAATATTTTAGCATATCCATCACAACGCCAAGCACTGGGAGTTTCAGTGGGGTTTTAAATTCTCTTTGAAGAGGGGGGGAAAGAAAAACACCACACACATTGGACTCACCAAGAAAATGTTGTTTATAGCATCTAGGATGACCAGCACAGTCTTGGTGTCTTTAACTTGAAGCAAGTTCAAGATGGCCTCTAAAGCGCCACACTTGACCAGATTAACAACTTGGTCCACAGTTCCACCGCTTGTGTAGTTAGTCACTGCCCATACTGCCTCTCGCTGGGTTTTGAAGTCACCCTGTATAATTTAAAGTACAAAGAGAGCAGCCAGATTTGGATCAACTTTTGACAATTCATTTATACATTTATGAACCCTAATTATCAGCATTTACGAACATTAGTAAACATGTAAAAATCTAAGAAAATAGATTAGAAATAGTCAACATTAAAACATTAGAAATAGTCCGAAATTCTTGCACAAGACCAAATTTAGTGTAACCATTTGGTGTAAATTTCCGCATAATTGCCTCAAAGACTTGACAAAGCATGTTAAAGTATACTTTTGCCAACTGGAGATACAATATTTCAAGAAACCTCGGGAGGGGCTGTTTGTATAATAGGCCTTATTTTATGCCCAGCTTTAGGAGAAGCAAGCTAGCAATCAAATGAAAGCCGAAATATTTTATAGGCAACTCTGCGTGGGCAGAAGACATTCATCATGCCAGCGAATCATCAGTTACGACATACATTCCTTAGGAGATCCACTAGAGGAGCCAACAATCCACACGTGATGAGCTGTTGGATCTGCTGGCAGGGTCCAGCTGCAATGTTGGACACCGCCCAAGCTGCCTCCTTCTGAACACTGGACTTGGGGTGTCGCATCAGCTGGGGCAAAGCGCTCAACACGCCTGCGTCGATGGCCGCTTGTGTCTGCAGGTCTGAACCACTCACGATATTCCCAATCGAACGTAGGGCCGGTGTCTAGATCACATTAGAGGCACTCCTATTCAGCAATTCAACACCAGAAACTTAAGAACACTAGGGTACTTACCACCACAGCGAGTTCCTCAAATCCCAAGAGTTCAACCAACCGTGGAAGGATTCCAGTCTTGATGATCACATCAATCCTTTCGTTGGGTCCATCAGTGAGGTATGAAATGGCCCAGCATGCATCAGACAGGATGGATTTGTCACTGTGGTGGAGCAGTTGGATTATGGAGGGGAGCATTTGGTGGACCGAACTGAAACGAGGAAAGGGATTCTTGTTCCTGCAAAGGTTTGACAAGGTCCACGTAAGGTTGCGGAGGTACCCCACCTGCAAAACATTGAGGGTTACACTGTGCTTTTACACTTGCAAACACAGATGTGGGGTGTTTAAAAGAAGCTCACAGGAGCATCTGGTGTGAGCCGTGCCAACAGTGCAGGGATGACGCCACAGTCAATCAGGGCATCTCGATATGATGGACCATCACCTAATATGGAGAATGAACACTTTGGCAAATGGTTTTCTGAACATTCAAGTACCAAAGTCTCATCAAGCGTTAGAATAGAAGTGCCACATTCTTTTAAGATGTGGATGATGTTCAAAGTATTCCCACCTGCAATGTTGCCCAGAGCCCAGACAGCCTGTTCACTTATGTTCAGCATTGGTGAAGCCAGCAGGGCAATGAAGGCTGGCACTGCCCCATGCTCCACCACCTGCTGTGTGTGCCAGGAGGTCCCAGATGCAACATTAGTAAGAGACCAGGCAGCCTCAAACTGCAGCGTGGGGTCATCATGCCTTCCTAGAAACTCCACAAAACGAGTCAGAAGTCCAGCTTCTACGATCTCCTTCAGGGGAGGGTTCCTCTCCCGAGAAAGCAGCTTCCTGTTGGCATTAATTTTAAGATTGGTAGTGCTCTATAAAAGTTGAGAGATCACTAAAGTAGTTACTGTACCTAGCTGCTTGACAACCTTGTCTCTGCTTCTCTGGGCAGTCACCATTCACATTGGCAACAATTTCTTGAATTGCTTCAGATATGACCTTAAAATAAAAACTGTTAGTTTTTTTTTTTTAGTTTATTTTAAAAACGTGAATTGTAAGATTTAACTATAAAAACACCTGTTTGTTATCAGTGTTGTACTCCGGTGACAAAGGCTCCTCATCTCCCACAGATGAAATATTTCTCCTCTTCATAATACTTTCAACCTTACTAGCTTTTCGAAGCTCAACGCACTCTGCAATTCTGCGGTCACGCATTTTCTGCAAATACAGATAGAGTGTTAAGAGATCAAAGTGTGATCAGTTAAAAATGGGGGGAAATTCAGCAGTATGGTTTCACAGCTCACCGTTGGTTCCTTGCCCTTATTTTTAAACTTGGACATGCGTTTATCAGACAGATTTTCAGTAGGCATTTTGACGCTCAGTGCACTAGCCAAAGGCTAATCAACAGCAACAAACTTGCAGAGTTTTTCAGGTCAAACAGTACTATAAAACAGAACTGAGCACAGAAGTTAATATACAATGAATCTTGCAATAACAAACAATCAGCTGCAAAGAGCTCTAAATAGACCAGCAGAATTAGAATCAGGTGATATTAATTTGTAGTCTTGCTACACACCAGGGGCTGGTTGCATAAATTGCTTAGTCTAGTCTTTAAAAGTCTAATTTGTTTTCATCTAACTGTTTAAAGACAGTTACAAAAATGTAGACTGGCCCAATTTTTTTAGAGCAGTGAGTCTAATTATCTTGGCTAACTGCTAGTTGGTCAAACTAGTTCTTAAGCCACAGTCTTAACATGATGTCTGTTTATGCAACTGCCCTACATCAGATGATGTGAATGAAATGTTGTTTTTTGTTTTGGATCTCACAACTCCAGTATAATGAAGTCAAGTGGTATCCAGCTAACGCTACAATCTGAGAAAAATAATATATATATATATATATATATATATAACTATTTTCTTTCATGTTTTCTGCAAAATAAAAAAGTATGTTATTGCCATCTAGAGGCTAAAAGCAATATGGTAAAATATACAGGAGCTCTTAATATCCTGTAAGACCTTACAGATTAATTGAATTCTATAATTAATTTGTAATCACTTTTATATATTATATAAAATAACATTTCAATAAAGCTATGTAAATTATATTAAACGTTTCATAGAAAGTGCATAGAAAATGAAAAATATTTATATAAAATGTAAACATAAATAAATATATAAAATGTTGTCTTAAACCTGTATGTAAATTGCATGTTATTAATAATGCATTTTTAAAAAAATATCTATTCACAGCCTCAGTTGGATTTTCTTCGGAAATACATCTTTGCAACCATTACATATTTTACTATTAAATATTTTATGTAGGCCTGAATAGTATGACTAGATATATGAAGGTGATTTATAGCAGCAATTCCCAAACACTAGTACAAATAAATATTTAAAAAAAAATGGTTTACAGTTGTAGTAAAATAAAGAGGTAGATCTTTAAATGTCTTACCTTATATGTCTCTTTTCTTTACAGCAAATCATTTTCAGATGGACTTTTTTATAATCAATTGTTTTGGTTTAAAATCACTTAAATAGTGCGCAGTTGATTGATATTAATGATAAAATGAAATAACACCATGTTAGTTATGAGTTATTTCTATTTGTTGTTGATAAAGGGGTACTTGAGACAAAATAGTTGAGGGGTTCTAAAACAAAAAATTTTGAAATAGCACTAATATAAAAAACTCTAATATTCTCCTGTACCAGGTGATGGCGCTGTGCCCGTATGACTGAGCATCAGCTCTGTTACTGTCACTGAAAGAAACATCTATGGTGAAAGAATTCTAATAAAATCGTTTTGTACTTAGAGAAATACCAGAATGTCGAACATTTTCATTCTGACCTTAAAAAATATTTATCGAAAATAATCGGTTGACGTGTTCATGAAACACATAGGGCGGGTACTCCAATGAAAAAAAAAAGACAAGTAGTTTTTTTTATTATAATATTATATTATAAAATATTATAATAAGAACAACTTCTACTGACTAAAAATATAGACTTTTCTGTAAGCCTACTTTTGATTTCAGAGTGGTTTCGTTTTCGTCATGGACCGCGAGAAGGAGATGTAAGCATATATTTTCTCAAAAAGTCACGTGACGCGCAGGAGAGTTGTCGCTGAAGTGAAAGCGCATCGCACATACACCCAGAGACACTTCGTTCGTGAGAACACGAGCAATGGAGCAAATTAACGACCGCACGGTGAGTTATATCATTGCTGTTTTTATGATTATTAACAATGTTATTTAACACTTCTTCATCAGATGTCTAATGCCTTACGCTTTGGTTTAAGGTCTTGTTTCTGTTCATATGAACGGTCATATGTTTTATTTGTCAATCAAGTTCTTAAGTTATGTGTTATGGCCCCACATTATTGTTATTCATTGATTCAAATGGACTGGTTTATGGTTGACGCTCCAGACTGTATTTCAGCACCACGGAGAGCTCAAGAAGCAGCAAATGCTGCTTGAAACTAGTAACTTTTATGTTTCAGATATGGATTTGCCTCTAACTTATTGTTTAAATGAACAATTACATAGATACATTAATATACAGCAGCTACAAATAAGAAAAGAAGCACATCGTCAACCATAGCAAAGCAGTAAACATTTCTCTACTGTTGATTAACTGCTGCTGGTTTGTCACGGATCCAATTGAACAGAATGCACTTTATAAGTTTGTCCAACAGTTCTGTGTTAGAAGGATTCAGATTTCTGCTGAGTTGGAAAGCTGAAAATATACAGTCCTGCTGTTTAAAGATTAATAAAGTTTCTTTGAAATCAGAGAGCAAAACCTAGCAATAGAAGAACATAAATAGTGCATTACCAACTCTGCGATTTGAGTGCAGAGGTGAGTATGAAGAATCAATCTCATTAAGTATACATGAGTTCTGTGTTCATACAGTGGGTGTCTATAAGACTATTGCAACAAAAAGTAGTATAAATTGTGGTTAGACATCAAAAACATCCCCAAATCCCTCTCCCATGTTTTCTTGACTTGACGTATGTATGATTTCCCCAAGCGATCTGTAAAAGTATAGAGATATATCCCTCAGACTTATGTTTTATGATATTATGGCTCACATGTAGATAACTAAAAATCATTCTTTATACAGGGAGTTCTGTATTTATCTCTCTAAACTGTGTAGCTCATTTTAATGAAATTAATAATTCATTTACAGTAATGAAAAGAGGTTAAAGAGGCAATATAAATATTCAGTGGCTGCAAATCTCCATAAGATCATTATCGTTTGGGTCTCGCTGTTTCTGACAATTTTGATTCAGACATGAATCAGAATCAATACATATTTAAAGATTTACATGCTCTTTGTTTCTAACAGGTCATTGTTAATGATGCATCTCATTACTGAGATCTACCAGAACTTCTTTGTGTGCCTTTCAACTTGTTTTCCTCCTGATCTCGAGATATTTAGAGGAAGGCAGAAAAATCCTCACACTTTAGAATAAGACGTTGCCCTGGCGACAGCTCATCCTTATCACGACTCTCACAAATATGCACCTCTGTGATTCAGTGGGAGGTTGATGATCTCCAGGGATATTGTTCTGAAAATTTCTGCTTCTTGTGACTCTTTCAGATGCCCTGAGGGACCTACCAATATTCGACACTCTGATCTGAGAGGGCCGAGGAAATGGGGATTTTACATTTGCTGGTGTTTGTGCTGCTCGGAGACAGATTGGGTCCTACACGGCCAGACATTTTAGCGAAGGCCCAAGCCAGCGAGCGACGCGTCTTGGCACACATTCCCGGCGACATCATAATCGGGGCTCTTTTCTCCGTCCATCATCAGCCGCCAGCCGACAAGGTTCACGAGCGCAAGTGCGGGGCTGTTCGTGAGCAGTATGGCATCCAGCGGGTGGAGGCCATGATGCACACCCTGGACCGCATCAACAAAGACCCACACATCCTACCCAACATCACGCTGGGCTGCGAGATCAGAGACTCCTGCTGGCATTCGGCCGTGGCTCTGGAGCAGAGCATCGAGTTCATTCGTGACACTCTAGTCTCAGCCGAGGAGGAAGAAGGGATGACAAAGTGTTCAACCGAAGGTGGAGGGACACCTATGAAAGGGAAGAAGCCTATTGTGGGGTTGATTGGGCCTGGATCCAGTTCTGTGGCCATCCAGGTTCAGAATCTCCTTCAGCTCTTCAACATACCCCAGATTGCGTATTCGGCAACCAGTATGGATCTCAGCGATAAGTCTTTGTACAAGTACTTTATGAGGGTGGTGCCTTCTGACGCCCAACAGGCCAGAGCCATGGTAGACATCGTCAAAAGATACAACTGGACCTACGTATCTGCCATTCACACTGAAGGTACATGATCTCTTTCCTCTGGGAAGCATTTTTCTTCACGGTTACTATGAGATTTTCCACGACGCTTCTTAAAAGAGCTAAATCTGCCCTGCAACTCTTTTATTTCGCTTTTGAGCCTATTCAGTTTTTAGTTCTGGAGGTTTAATTTCTTCCTCGCAATAGTATTTCACAAAAGCCTTCCAGTGAGAAAGATTTCCAAAAGCACTTAAAAACTATTATTTAAAGTGTTAAATCTGCCACGTTCTTAAAGTGAGAGATTTTCCAGAGGGATTTTATTAGGTGATAATGTATCACTCTTTCTGTTACGGTTCACCTTTATCTTGGCCTAAACAGCGAAATCTCTTTATTATTCATAGAAGGAAACGTCCACATCTTTTAAGGAGTCCTTGTAAAGAGTTTATGTCTCTTATGCAGGATGTGCCACATGTAGTCAAGATCCTGGCATCTGCTAATCATTTTATGGACTTGTTTATTCCACTTGGTTACAAATGATTTAACAGCATTTAAACTGCATTAAGTAAATTTTTCTTGAATGTGCATAGCAATGCTGTTTTAGTACCACACAGATTTTATCTTGTTAGTGTTTGATTGTATTTATATATATATATATATATATATATATATAGATACATATAGATATAGATACATATACATCCATTGCAGTTTCTTATATAACATATATCTTAAAGTTGAAATAAATTAGATTTTATTTCAAGTAACAATAGTTTTTCTGGGTTTAATTTTTGTCAACTAATGAATATTAAATAGTAACCTGGGGCATACTTTACTGTATATGTCTTAAGTTGCTTGGGTGTATTTATAGCAATAGCCAAAGTTACAATGTATGGGTCAAAATTATAGTTTAAAAAATCAGATATTCAGATATATATCAGATATACGTAAAGATCATGTTCCCTGAAGATATTTTGTAAATTTACTTTCGTAAATATATCAAAACTTAATTTTTGACTAGTAAGCATTGCTAAGAACTTCATTTGGACAACTTTAAAGATGATTTTCTCAATATTTAGATTTTTTGCACTTTCACATTCCATATTTTTCAATACTGCATCTCAGCCAAATATCGTCCTGACAAACCATACATCAATGGAAAGCTTATATAGCATATGAAAAGCAGCATATATTATAAGTATATCCCTGGTTCATTGTTTACAGAATACAACAAAGTGAACAGTTAGGCTAGAAGATTGATGACCTCACAGACAGGTGTTAATTGCCAGCAGGTAGTTAAATGTGGAGCCCACCCCAGTTTTCACCCACATACAGAACGAGGAGCTGTGAAATACTCCATAATGTTGATTCATTTGCTGGCATATTCTGTGGCTCCATTTGTATTATATAATACTTTGACATTTGTAATTTGTGGGCTCTATTGATAATATATAACAAATGTTTGTAGTCACATTTGATTTGACTGGTGTTTAACACACTGAGCACAAGTGGAGAATAGATGTTTTCCCTTAGTTTAACATAAAAATAACCAGTAAAATTACAGAAGACGAATGTTAATGAAAGCTAAGACTGAGCCCATTTCAATCACTGAATAAAAAGTAAAAAAAGGTTATTGTCACTTTAATCTCACAATTCTGACTTTTTTCTCATATATATATAGAGATATAAACTTGCAGTTTCAAGTTATATAGTCAGAATTGACATAAAGTCGCAATTACGAGAAAAATTTGCGAAATTTTTGATATAAACTCACAATTGAGAGCAATAAAGTCAGAATTGCAACTACATATCTCACAATTCTGACTTTAACTTGCAGTTGCGGCTTTTTATCTTGCTGTTCTGACTTTTTTCCAATTGCGAGTTCATATAACACAATTCTGACTTTATTTCTCAAAATTGTGAGTTTGCATCACACAGTTCTGAGAAAGAAACTCGGAATTCTAAGATAAATATTCTAAATAACTTTAAAAAAAAAATTTATTCAGTGGCATAAACAGACTTCCATTGTGACGTTTTTTTGTCTTTTTATAAAAACATATTTTTTTAAGGTATTAAAATGCAAAAGTTTCCTTTCAAACTAAGGCCATTCAGACAATGTGTCAAGCAGCTCCGTACCTTTCTGCTGATTTGTCTGTCTATTGTTTCATCATGTTCAAGAGTGTCTTTGATGTTTGAAAACACCCCATGATGCTTTGCATACAGCTTACACAGAGTGAATGGTTAATAGACACACTCACGTATTGTATTGCTGCTACGCTTTTGTTATGGCCATTTTTGGCCTCATGACAGACCATAGAAGAAACAGAAATCATTAGCTGAAAGGCGATCATGATGATCATTTACATCTTTAGCTCTGTTTTCAGTGTCTGTGGGCGTTTAATGAATTTTCCTGTGCAAATGAACACACTGTTTAAAGACTTGTCACTTCTGCAGCCTCTGTTTCTCTGTAGGAGGCAAAGAAAAGTTGAGGTCATCAGAATATCTTTGTGATCGAGTGAGGAGGTCATTTTACCCATGTTTGTTATTGCTGTGACCGACCTTTTGAATTACAGGACCACTTGTTCTAGCCCTTTTTTGATGAAATGCCTGTGAAATATTATGTAACTCTATTTTTTTAATTATATATCCATTTTTATCTGAGACAGAAGGTTCTAGTGAAGTTTGAGCGCAGCGAGGGAATTAATTCACCAAACTGGCACAGAGGAATGGAGTGAAAGATTTGAAGAAGATCTTCCCTGAGGAGAGAGATTAGAGATAAAGTCAAGAGCATTTGGAAGTACACTTCTCAAATCTGAGAGGAAAGAGACGTCAAGCATTGGTTATTCTCTTAGTTTTTATTAATTATCCCTTGATTATTTAATATAGAAATACACATATGATGCTATAAATAGAAAATATTGCTCAGTAAAAAGCCAATAACATTTTCAAACATTGGTATCATCAAACTGTACAGATTTCTGTGGTTTTTGCCAACATTTCAGGATGTTCAAGAGTAAGACAAATTTATTGCTATTACTTGAAGCTTTGTATATTTGTTTTTCCATCAAATGTAAAAGAAGTTGACAGAAATGGAGGGTGATGTCATTAATTTGCATCTGTTTGTTAAGTAAGGGATAATGTAGAGGCATAACCTGCATTTTTAGCAAAAGGCCCTTGTTATTTTCTTGGTACAGTTCTTTAAAACTCTGATGTTAGGATGAACAGCAGTGGACATTTCTCACCTTGCAGACACCGCTTACTCACTGGAATGCTAATAGTAACCTGGTGTTTTCCGCTGGGACCTGATGGTGAAGGGCATCTCAGTGACATTACAATTACCTCAGCCAGATTTGAACCTGCAACCCTTAGGTTACGAGTCCAGACTGTTAACCACTACAATCACTACTAATATTTTTAGCAAAAGCTTCATCTCTGGAATGATCTTGTGAGTGCTGTTTAATCCTCGCAATCTCCATTGTCGGAGCTCATAATCTCGGGTGAAATTAAGATGTTTGTGCATTGATTTGGAAGAAACGGTGAAAGTTGAGTGAAATTAAGGTGTATGTTTGATCTTTATCAAGATATCATCACTATTGTATCAAATTCCCACCTCATAAAATGTGTGAAGACTGGGAACATTCCTCACACAAAAGTAGGTGACCTGATTTTTATGTAAATTGGGGGAGTTTACCCCTGACGCTTTATGAAAGAGGGGCACCATGGCCTGTTTTTCATTAGTTTTTCAAAGCATGAAAAAGTGAAATCTATTTTTATTTCCCACCGAATATATTCAGGCAACAAAGCATAGAACAAGGACACTTTTACAGAACATGACAAATATGAAAATTTCAATTACTTTCAACAATACAAGGTCATTTCTTGAGAAATCAAAATTTCCATGATTTCCACGATTCCAGAAATCAGTGTTCAAATTCACTGTACCAAACATTTTAGTTCTCCCTCAACTGACCCACTCAGTCAAGTTATATGGTAATAATGAGGAAGTAAGGTATAGATTTTATTTGTAAACGCAAGAACTAATGATGAGAATATTATGTGTGAGAGTTAGCTGAAATTTGTGTTGTTCCTGACTGTGTCTAGCACCATCACATTCTCCTGAAAATATTAACATCGTCATTTCGGCATGAATTTAACACAAAATGATGTTTGGGATGGCATTTCTGTCACAGTTTCATTATAGGTGTTCAATTTCAAGCTAATTTATATTATACAAAAACAATAAATTATTTGACATCAATATTTTATTAAATGAATGTATAATTAAGTTTCTAATAATATAAAATATAAATATATAATATAATATAATTTAATTGATTATAACATAATATTGTATAATATCATCTTCTGTAATATCTTCTGCATTGTTACTGAAACTGATACGATGTTGTGAGGGCCCAAACTTTTTCATCATGTTTCAAGCTTAAAAATCATTTAATCTCTCAATCTTCAGGAAACTATGGTGAGAGTGGGATGGAGGCCTTTAAAGACATGGCAGCAAAGGAGGGCATCTGTATTGCCCACTCTGACAAGATCTACAGCAATGCCGGAGAACAGAGTTTCGACCGGCTGCTCGATAAGCTCAGGAGCCACCTGCCCAAAGCTCGGGTGGTGGCGTGTTTCTGCGAGGGCATGACCGTACGCGGCATCCTCATGGCCATGAGACGCCGCCGCCTAGTTGGAGAGTTTCTGTTAGTTGGCAGGTAAGTTACCCAAAACATGAACTCTATGCACATGGATTTATATTTTTAGCAGTCATTTCTTATCAAAGCAATGGCAAGAAAACACTCCTGAAATTGTGCCTGTGAACTGTGGCAAGCACTCTTGGCAGGTTTGGAAAACAAATCTTGTTTTGTGTAGGAGGTGTATTAGAAAAGCTTACTGTACATCTATAACACTTTCTGCTGCAGAAAAACAACTATGCATTCTCAGGAATATTGTAGAGGAGACGGAGGGTAGTTGCCACAACGTTTTACTCCAGTGATTATTTCTCAAGAGTTTAATTTGTTTTGAGTGTATTTTCTTTTTTAATTGTAGATTCTGTTTAGAAGCATATCATAGAGTCATGAATCCAATTACAAATTTCCACCGTAATTGCCCATTAAAAAGTTTCTTGTTGTCGTATATAGTGTATATTGCACAATTTGTACACTAACATAATAAAATCTGGAATCAGTGCAGCCTCGTATTTCAGTTTCAAGTCATTTTGAATGAAGTTTCAAATTCAAATCAATTTTCGAAAACCTTATAGATCTCATCTTCCCAGATCACAGACTTCCCAGTGTGACAACAAGCCCCAGTCACCCCTGTCTTCTGCATCTTCTTTACTGCATATTATGTTCATTTAGTGCTTTTTCCACAGAGATTGTGAGTCAGATAGGGTCACGCCATCAGCCAGTTCTCTAGGTATTTCTAGGTAAGATACTTTCGAATTTCCACCCACGCCTGGTGATCATCATCTCCAACTCTTTGCTTGTATGTGTGTGTGTGTGAGAGAGAGACAAAATCAAGATGGATCAAAACATGGAAGCAAGGCTCATCTTTCTGTCTGTTATCACCACAAATGTTGCCATCACCATCATCATCACCATCACCATAACCGTCATCCACTACTGAAGCAAGGTATGTGATTTATGTTTATTTCAGTGAAAGATAGGCACTTGAGTCATGTTATGATTATGTCTTGAGTAAGCCTGTTGATTCTGTAATAAGGACTTGAAAGGTTCAGTCACACTGAAGTAGTTCTGTAATGCCGGATCTGATTTTACAAGTAAAGACTGTTTCTTACACATCAGCTTTACCTAATATGTTCTCTTGCCATCTAAGAAAGACATCAGAGATGCTTCAGTTATTTGTGAAAGATTATTAATTCACCATTCAGTGACTGACAGAAAAATAATTGTAAGTGACAGATCCTGTGAGAAGAATATTTTAAGAACTCGACTAGGCATCGACATCTTGAAAAATTTGCACGTGCTATTCATAGTGTCAAATGAAGTAAGAAATGATTCTTCCCATTTTTAATCTCCTGGAGTGTGACAACTAAATTACCTATTCAGTTCTGGCTGTTCCATTAATAAATTGCTTATGGATATTAGGGACTAAAATAATGTATTATGGCTTTGAGATATTAAACTAAGAATAATCACTCCGATTTCTGCTTCTGTTCAGGAGCTGTTCATAATTAGATGTTCACTCATTTTATAAACTTATAAGGTTAAGTGTGTTGTATTTTGCTGTTGGTAGTGTTTGGGAGAACAGCATGCTTACAAAAAACTGGCTTGGAAATGGAAATGAGAGGAAAAAATATCTTAAGTCCCTGGGGTATAATTGTGAGATAGCCAAACATTTTAGATAGATTTTTCTTCTTTTGTAAATTTATTACCATAAATATATTTGAAGTTACTTTTTCTATTAGTAAGATACATTGCAAAGACCTTCATTTGGACACCTTTAAACAGCATGATGAGCATTATTATGTGTTTGTTTGTCTGTTTATTTATAAAATATATAATTATATTTATAATTTATTTTTGTGTTTTTTGGTGCCCAAACAAACTCTATTATCTTTTTAATAACTTTAGAACCATCTGGAAAAAATAGCTGTTTTGGTGAAGTTTAACAGGCCGGTTAATTTGTTCTGTGGTAGGGGCCTATATTTTGCTTATTTATGTAGTTTCTGAATTTTTAAAGAGGATCTATTTCAGAAAATGGTGTCATGGTCTTTATTCTGGGCCTCTGGGCATTCCACACAGCCTGGATGTGCTGAGAGAAGATGCCATGTTTATGGGTTTGCCGGTGTGTGTGTGTGTGTGTGTGTGTGTGTGTGCGTGGGTGAGGTGTGTTTGCGTGTGCATGAGTGGATGACCAAGTTTGTGTGTGTGTGTTTGATGAGGTGTCAGACACCAGCTCCAGGGAAGGTAGCGAATTTTGAGTTTTTTCTTTGGTTCAGTGAGAATATGGCCAGTTTCTTGATCTCTGTGTGGCTACAAAAGCGATAAAGTCTCTCAAAACAATCACAAAAATCTCCATGTGCTTTCTGGTTGCTTTCTGATTTGGTGCATACTTTATTTAGCATTCATTCTTTGTGTAAAAAATTACCACTACATTAATGCAGAAATATATTTTAAATATATACTAAATGTGTTAAATAGAATAATCTATTTAATCTAATAATCTGTCTACCTAATTAAAAAATACATTTGGATCAGAATGCCAAAATATATTACAAACTGTATTTTAAACATAATATTGGTAAATGCATTTTTAAACGTTTTTAACATATATCTACAGTACATTAAATAATATATATGGTATTTATATTTTTGTAGCATCCGGGACTTAAGTGCAAGTTGATCCTCATAAAAACAATTGTTACCAAAGTCTGTTTGTCAGCATCCCCACTCAGCAGCCTATTGACAGTCATGGAAACAGTGATGTCCAGGCTCCTCCGTTTCACAACTGAATGACTTTCAATTATTTACTAATGAGCGATTTGCAGACTGTGCCCAGCCATCTGGCTCTAGTGAGTGTGAGGACACTATTGTATTCTGTTGTATTATCTGTCAAAATGTTCATCAGTGGAGTGTGCACAAGAGCTGATCTATTGCTGATGAGGGCTGATCTGACTGCCCCTGCCGGTGGGGATAGATAAAAATGTAACCTAATTTAATCATCGGTTTCACTTTGCAACTTCTTTGCAGCATTTGTTTGTGTAAATCTGATATTATTTGCTGTCCTTAATACAGCAGCTTCCCACATAAACGTGTGTGTTTGTTATTCCTCTGTGGGCTAATTGTTAACAGATTAAAACTGTGATCTGTGTTGATTCCAAAACGTGAAACGCCCACAGACATTTGATTTATTTATTTTTTTGGAAAAGCATAGAAACATTATATAATTATTATTACTATTTTTTTAATTCTCTCTAAATCAGATTTAGTAGTTTTTTTTAATGCTAAAAAAACATACCACATTTAAACACAATTAAAAAAGGTAACCCTTTGCAATAGGGTACCATTATTTTACATTAGTTATTGTGCTAACTACTAATAACTAGTAACGAGCAACACATTTGTTATGGCATTTAGATTTCAATTGTTTGTTAGTTCATGTTAGCTCAGGTCAATTAAATAATATTAACAAGTACAGTTTTTTATTATTAGTTCATATTTATTTAATGTAGTGTCATTTAATGTTAATTAATGTCAACAAATGGAACCTTATTGTAAAATGTAAACAAAAATGTATTTAAAAAAATAAATGCTAGTTAATTAATTATCTGTTGCACAGGTAAAAATATTATTATTAGTGCTGTCAAATCATTAATCGCAATTAATCTCATCCAAAATATATATATATTTTTATAGTTTGTTTACTGTGTATGTTTATTATGTGTGTGTGTGTGTATATATATATATATATATATATATAAATATGTTTTATTTTGTATATTAAATATATTTAATTTAAATTATGTAAATATAAGTATACATGTAAAACATTTAAATATTTAAACAAATATATACTTCATAAGTGTGTATTTATATATACATAAAAAAGTGCATTCATATATATATATATATATACATATATATATATATATTATGTAAACAAAAACTTTTACTTTGTTTGACAGCACTAATTATTATTATTATTATTTACACTATTTATTTTATTTTATGAAGTTGGTAAATATACGCCCAACTCTAATTTTTCAGTATGTTTTAATGTGCTCTAAAATGCCGTCAGACATCTTTGTAAAAGCAGCGGCGCCTTTGCTGTGGCATTTTTGTTGTCTTTTTTTTAAGTTTTCCTACAGCGGCAGTGGGCAGAGGGAGGCTGACCTGCTGGGGTCAGTGAGTGGGTTTACTGAGCTGTTCAACTCTTTTCCATGAGATGATTCAAGCTGCTACTAACATGCTCCTCTATGCTTCCCTCCCATTGCTTTTGCCTCCAAGGACAAGTTATGAAAGCCTCTCCTTACCTACCATGAGAACAAAAATGATACCTCCCACACACTGCTGAGTTGTGTAACATTTAGCGCTATGAGTTTAGGAAGCGTTACAGAACATATAGACGGTGTGAATGCTGAAAAGTCTAGTTTATTTTTCTTGGGACTCATCTGTTGTCATCCAAAGATCCCTTTGATGCTTAATGGCAAAGATTGGGAGCACATATATCTCATGGAGAGGTTTATTATGAGTCTGTCACTATGAAATACTGGCCAGCTGTGTTCTCAAGACCTAATTCATAGAGTAACCTGGTCATAACTACTGGGCTTTGCCTGTTATGTGGGTCAGTTTGGACCGGGAGGCTCCCTGACTGTCTCTCAAGGGGGTTTGTTCTATATAAAAGCCATTCATTACTCACTTGTCTCTTGAACACTTTCCAGTGATGGTTGGGCGGACCGCTATGATGTCACTGACGGCTTCCAGAGGGAGGCAGCCGGGGGAATCACGATCAAGCTGCAGTCTGCTTACGTCACGTGGTTTGATGATTACTACCTGAACCTGCAGCCCGACACAAATGTCAGGAACCCCTGGTTCACTGAGTTCTGGCAGCACCGCTTCCAGTGTCGGCTGAAGGGACATCCTCAGGAGAGCACCAAATACAACAAAACCTGCACCAGTGAGTGGAAGATGTTCTCATGAATGCAGCACAGCTTACACGAGTTTGAGTTTATCTGGATGTCTGGGTTTTCATCGGTTCATCCATCAATTCGTCTGTCCATCAATCCATCTATTCAGCTATTTATATCTTCATCCATCTTACCATACATCTGTCTGTCGTTTATCAGTTCATCCATCCTTCTTAATATGTATGTCCATTATTTTGTCTTTCCATCCATTCATTCATTAATCTACATGTTATAGATTAACAGCTCATCTATTCATTGAACTGTTGTTCATTCATTCAATCTATCCTTTCACTATTTTGTTTGCTAATTCATCCTTCCATCCATCCAACCATGAATCCAACTATCAATCCATGAATTTGTCATTTGATCTCTTCAGTTAATTTTTGGCATGGTTACACAACCGTGCTGAACCGTGCTAATTAAGTGCGTCTGCGTGACGTCGCCAATCAGGATCTGTCACTTGTCTGTTCCCTGGCTACTAGCTTTTCCGTAGCTTGCTAAGCGCGCTATTTTGCGTAATGTAAACACAAACTAGTAATAAAATCTGAAGAGGTTTCAGTCCATCCTTCATAATGCAGTGGTTATTTGCACCTCATATCAAATGTAAATATTTGTGTGACCATGGCAACGACTGATGCATTTGAATTGCATTCCAAAGATATCCGTTATCTGCCCTGCAGTGGAAAACAAAACCAGAACCGTATCAGTCAGGATAGGCGTGGAATGGAGTGGTTCTGCAAAGAAAACCATTCGGGAATGATAGTGGAAAAGTGCATTTTTCTATCTGTCTGTCTATCCATCCATCCATTTGTCTTTTTACTATCTATCCCTGCAATCTTCCATCCATTCATCCATGTGTCTTTTCACTATCTATCCATCCATTCTTCCATTTGTCTTTTCACTATCTATCCACCTATCCATCCATCCATTCATCCATGTGTCTTTTCACTATCTATCATCCATTCTTCCATGTGTCTTTTCACTATCTATCCATCTATCCTCCATCCATTCATCCATGTGTCTTTTCACTATCTTCCATCCATTCATCCATGTGTCTTTTCACTATCTATCTATCCATCCATCCATCCATTCATCCATGTGTCTTTTCACTATCTATCATCCATTCATCCATGTGTCTTTTCACTATCTATCCATCTATCCTCCATCCATTCATCCATGTGTCTTTTCACTATCTATCATCCATTCTTCCATTTGTCTTTTCACTATCTATCCATCCATCCATTCATCCATGTGTCTTTTCACTATCTATCTATCA
Source organism: Enteromius unitaeniatus (assembly GCA_032359435.1). Classification (NCBI taxonomy): domain Eukaryota; kingdom Metazoa; phylum Chordata; class Actinopteri; order Cypriniformes; family Cyprinidae; genus Enteromius; species Enteromius unitaeniatus. The sequence goes on from JAUMHI010000051.1 coordinate 7,893,059, forward strand.
TCCATCCATCCTTCCATTCATCCATGTGTCTTTTCACTATCTATCCATCCATCCATCCATCATCCATTTGTCTTTCCACTATCTATCCATCCATTCCTCCATTTGTCTTTTCACTATCTATCCATCCATTCATCCATGTGTCTTTTCACTATCTATCCATCCATCCATCATCCATTTGTCTTTTTGCTATCTATCCATCCATTCTTCCATTTGTCTTTTTACTATCTATCCATCCATCCATCCATTTATCCATGTGTCTTTTCACTATCTATCCATCCATCATCCATCCATCCATCCATTTGTCTTTTCACTATCTATCCATCCATCCATTTGTCTTTTCACTATCCATCCATCATCCATTTGTCTTTTCATTATCTATCTATCCATCTATTTGTCTTTTCACTATCCATCCAACTATACATTTTTCCTTTTGTCTTTTCGCTATCCATCCATCTATCCATGCATCCATTTGTCTTTTCACTGTCTATCCATCCAAATTTCTTCTATCTATATACATACATCCAGCCACCCTTTATTTGTCATTCCACTACTTCATCTGTTTGTCCATGTATCCTTTTATTCATCTACCTAATAATAAATCTTCCAGTCAACAAAAATATAATGAAGACAAAGACTTTACTGTGGCAGATGAAAACACTGAATAGATATTACCAAAAAAAGTGTCTTTAGAACTCAATATATTGTTTGTTCTGTTGTTTGTTTTCACTACACCATCTCATAGAGAAAGAGTCACTCCGACACCAGTATGCTCAGGACACGAAGATGGGCTTTGTGATCAATGCCATCTACTCTATGGCTTATGGCCTGCACGCCATGCAGAAGTCTCTGTGTCCCGGCTACGCAGGTCTGTGTGAAGCCATGCGGCCGATTGATGGAGGTAAACTCCTAGAATTCCTCATGAGGACAAACTTCACTGGCGTCTCGGGAGAAGTGGTGCTGTTTGATGAGAACGGAGACTCCCCGGGGAGGTAGGAATCATTCATATTCTATTCCAAACACAAGTAAGAATGTGCTTCTAAACTCCTTTCAAAGACAACGAGAACAATCTCTTGTTGATGTCATTGTGATTTTTAAAAATACCTTTCTTCAGACTGAATGGCTTTATGAGAAAAACATGAATGAGACTGGGTTAACCGTTTCACGTCCATAACAGTGCTTTTATGTGTGTTTTTCCAGGTACGAAATCATGAACTTTAAACAGATGAGTGAGGAAGACTATAGCTACATCCACGTGGGCAGCTGGGACAACAGTGGGCTGAAGATGGATGATGAGGAGATTTGGGCCAACAGCAGTGCCATCATAAGATCAGTGTGCAGCGATCCCTGTGAAAAAGCTCAGATAAAGGTGAAAATGCTTCATTGTATATGGGTTTTTATATAAAATGTGTTTTATTTAAGTGTTTATACACTTATTTATTATACACTAGCATTCAAAAGTTTGGACCTGGTAAGATTTTTTTAATGTTTATCAAAGTTATGCTTACAGAGGCTGCATTTATTTGATCAAAAATACAGAAAATAATTTTTTAATTTGTAAAGTATTTTGAAATGTTTTTATTATGTTATTTATTCCTTGATGCAAAGCTGAACTTTACAGCATCATTACACCAGTTTTCAGTGTCACATGATCCTCCAAAAATCTGTCTAACATGCTTTTCTAATATGCATTTCTTATTATAATCAAAGTTGAAAACAGTAGTGCTGCTTAATATTTTTTGTGGAAACAATGATACATTTATTCAGGATTTTTTTCCTGAATAGAAAGAACAGCATTTATTTAAAAAACATCTTTAGTAATATTGTAATTGACTATATTATCACTTATTATCACCATCAATTAAAGGCACAATAAACCTATTGACTTATTTCAACACAGGAGCCTAAGCCACATATTTAGAGAGCCAATTATCATATAAACTTGGAGGTAGAAATAAGCACCCACAACACCTTAGCAACCACATGGCAACCACACAGAACACCTTAGTAACCACATAGCAATGCACTAAAACCCACTTAGAACACTGTAGCAACCGCATAGCAGTGCACTGCAACCACCCACAACACTTTGGCATTGTGGTGGCGGCTTTGAGAGCAAGCATTTTCTTTACAGTAATCTATAACTTACATAACTTGACCTCTCTATTCTGATCACCTCAGGTTATCCGTAAGGGTGAGGTAAGCTGCTGCTGGACCTGCACTCCATGTAAAGAAAACGAGTTTGTGTTCGATGAATACACCTGTCGTATGTGCGAGCTTGGATCCTGGCCTAGAGATGACCTCACAGGTGAATCTACATCCACCTTCAGAACAAAATCTAGTTCTTCTTGTAGTTCATCCAGAAGTCATAACCAACTTTTACCCATGGTTCTAAACTTCTTAGACCAGCCACCTAAGCTTATCATCTCAGACAGCAGTGTGTGATATAAGTATCTGGGTCACGGAATAACATTGGAGACCCATTTATCTCTTAGAGCGTTATTTGAGAATCTGGACCATGGCAACTTAATGCCAAAAACAGAGATTTGGTCTTGGCGGGGGTCCCCATCAGAATGTTCCAGAATTGCTGTCAAGCGTAAGCCCTGAAGCAGCAGTCTCTCAGCATGTAGTACATTACCGAGAGCCCAGGCCGCTCTGCTGTTAATGCAAGAGCTTTAATGCCAATTTTCGACATTTAGTAGCAGGTGGTTTTGAGTTTTTGAGTACCTACAGTTCTTTTTTAATTTATTCGTTTTTGGATTTTACACTAGTGTTTACAGCATTTATTCGCTGTACAAAGACTCTATAACAGAGAATTTAACATGTTAAAATTACTTTTTAACATGAATGAAATACTTTTAACATTACATTCACTTACAGTTTTTAAGCTCTCACTCTAAAAACTGTATTTTTCAAGCTGGTTCAGCAAATGTGCATATATGCTTATACTCATATTTAAGACTAAACAGTAGCACTTCATAATAATCTCCAATACTTTACCATTAGTTAATGCATTAGATATCATGAAGTAACAATGAGCTATTTTAATACTTAATAAACACTTTTATTGATCTTGGTTAATGCTGATTTCTACATATCCTAAGATTAAATTCTGAGTTGTATAAATTAACATTAGTAAATCAATGAATGTGAATTAATAATAGTACATTTATAATTTACCATTTATGTAGTGTTAATCTTTGTTTCCATGAGGGGGGTTTGAGGAAAAAGTAATAGTTAATTAAATAATAAAATGTTTTTTTTGTTGTTTTTTTTTTTACATTAATTTTATTCATTAAATAATTAATTAAACCAAAAACAATTGTTTAACTAATGAAAAAAATATCCCAAATAAATAAATAATGAAATTTGTTTACCTGCATGTCATATGACCATCAACCTACGTCAGAGAACTGTGAGCATGCGTATTTGTTGTTACGTTACTAAGTATCTGTAAGTATTTCAAAATATTTTAAAGAAAATTTTGAAGGCGTTCAGCTGGAAAAAAAAACTTGGGAAATCCTGATCAAATAGATATAGCAAAAATGATTAGTCATTGTGAGTGCATGATTCATAATTCTAAGTAAAACTAATTATGTTCATTCAAACTAATGTAAATGAATTGAACCTCATTGTAAAGTGTTTATGTTTATACCCAAATATAAGCATTAATGCCTGTTTTTTTTGTAGCTGGACCAGTCTTATTTTAATGCTTAAGAAGCCCAGCTTATGGTGCAGCTGGTATCATATTTTATTCCTGATTGAAACATGTTATTGAAGTGTAATTTCCACAAACATTTACAGAGATTTCAGAGCATGACTAAAAATAGCTGCCCAGGGGCATTACAAATATGGCTGCCGAGTACACCCACTTGCCCTAAAGGCACTTTCACAAAAGCCTTTAATAATCAGAACCGTCACTTTGTGGCTGATGGTTTGCTGGTTTGTGAATCTGACCTGCAAAGACAAAGCAAACCTCCACTGTCATTTGACCAACCTCATTAAAAGCTATCCAAAACCAAGACTCCGTTCATCCTCATTCCCTGACTGTTGATGCAAATTGCACATGCTAAATATATCAGCGCTTGTTTGTCAGCCTCTAATGCATAATGCATGTCGCTTGGTTGAACGGATGGTTTTGTTTACTTTTGCACATTTTCTTTTTTTGTTTTATAACGTTGTACGGTAATTCAGCCACCAGTTTTACTGTGTTATCTGCATAATAAGGGGTGTTCATACTGTAGTTAACGTTTTGCTAATAGCGGGAATAAACCTTAAAATAAAGTTTGACCAAATAAAATATTCAACATTGCATAAATAGTTTTAAATATTGAAATGTGAGATTATTAAAAGAAAATCAATGTTACTGTAAATCCAAAACTAAAACCGCCAGTAGGTTTTTTTTTCTTAATGGGTGAGCCATTTAGTCATTTATTCAACCGATTTGTTCAAATGGCTGATTCATTCACAAACCAAGCAAGTAATTATATTATATTATTGGTTCAAAAACATGGAATCGGTAATCTTAAAATTTCTAAAGAACTTTTGGTAGCACTTTTATTTTAAAGTCCTGTTCCTCGTGTACATACTATGACCTTATTGTAGTAATTTCAAAGCCTAGGTACTAACCCTGAACCTACTCCTAAACTTAACCCTAACCGTTGTAGTTAACTTATATTACCAGTACTTTCTTGAGTAATTACACTGTAAGTACATTGTAACTACATATGTACACATACTGTTAAATAAAGTGAAACCGAACTTTTAATGCATCCATTTAACATGTTAAATCTGCTTTATTAATTACATTAACTTCTCAAATTCATGTTTCTCAGGCTGTGAGCCAATCCCGGTGCAGTACCTTCTGTGGGGAGATCCTGAACCAATTGCTGCTGTGGTCTTTGCCTGCCTTGGCCTACTCGCCACCATCTTCGTCACTTTAGTGTTCGTCAGGTTTCACGATACGCCGGTGGTGAAGTCTTCCAGCAGGGAGCTGTGCTTCATCATCCTAGCTGGCATCTGTTTGGGATACCTGTGTACGTTCTGCCTCATCGCCAAACCGCACGTGGCATACTGTTACCTGCAGAGATTGGGAATCGGGCTCTCGCCGGCCATGAGCTACTCGGCCCTCGTCACCAAGACCAATCGCATCGCTCGCATCCTCGCTGGCAGCAAGAAGAAGATCTGCACCAAGAAGCCTCGTTTTATGAGTGCCTGCGCCCAGCTGGTCATCGCCTTCATTCTGATCCTGATTCAGCTGGGAATCATCGTGGCACTCTTCATCATGGAACCTCCGCAAGTGATCCACGACTATCCGTCCATCCGCGAGGTGCACCTCATCTGCAACACCACCACACTGGGAGTGGTGGCGCCGTTGGGCTACAACGGGCTACTCATTCTCAGCTGCACCTTCTACGCCTTTAAGACCCGCAACGTCCCCGCCAACTTCAACGAGGCCAAATACATTGCGTTCACCATGTACACCACCTGCATTATCTGGCTGGCTTTCGTGCCCATTTATTTCGGGTCAAACTACAAGATAATCACCATGTGTTTCTCTGTTAGCCTCAGCGCTACCACTGCGCTGTGCTGCATGTTTGTGCCCAAAGTCTACATCATGTTGGCTAAACCTGAGAGGAACGTGCGCAGCGCTTTCACCACGTCGACCGTTGTGAGGATGCATGTGGGTGATGGGAAAGCTGCCTCGGCCGCTAGCCGCTCTAGCAGTTTGGCTAACCTGTTCAGACGACGAGGATCTGGCACAGACACTGTCAGGTCAGTATGAGGCCAGTGTTATTTACAATGTAGTATTTTTTAATGTTAGTTTGTTATGTGCATTTCTCATTTGTATTTGTTTTTCTTTTTAATATTACTATTAAGGGGTAATTAAATTTTGGTTTGTTTAGTTGGTTTAGTTTTTTCCATTATTTTTATTATATATATATATATATATATATATATATATATATGTTGAATATTTACTTTAATTTTAATATTTGTTTATTTATATTATAATATTTAGTTACCTTTTTTGGTTAGTTAATGATAACCCTTTATGAGAGGTTACAATAAATGTCAGAATTTTAGAATCCCTAAGGTGAGCTGACAAACATATTTTTATTTCTTGCTTTGTCTTTATTCTTATTTTAAACTCTTTAATTGGGTTCGCACTGAATGATCTGAAGGATAATGAGGCATGACATGGCGATTCTTTTTCATGTCAGTTTTGAAATTCCTTTATTTTTTCTTCTTTTTTATAAGAAGATGATGTGCAGTCTCTCTCAGTTGCAGAAGCAGCCACTTCTGAGAAATAAATATATAAATAAATAAAGCTCACATTAAATCTATTTATCTCTCAGTAATGCCTGCCAAAGGTTTGCTTTTGAGGATGAAAATGAGTTAAGTCTGAAAATGAATCAACTCCCCAACTGAGCATATTTTAGAGCACATTAAAAAAACGCCAATATTCCCCTCGAAAGAGAAAAAAGAGCCCCAACCAATTACCCTGTATGCCTGTGAATCATTCCTGGAGCAACTCCGGAGTTATGCACATTTGGGTCGATTGGTCCCCAGGTGTGTTAGGAGAAGTGAAGTTAGAGATTTCCTGTCTGACGTATATAGGAGTGGATGAGGGTGGTAATTGCGCTTGGAATGGATAGACTGTAAGGGCTAATGGCAGGATCTATTCTCTCTTGCCTGTGACACATTAGCAAGGGTGTAGCAGTATTGTCTCTCTTCAGGTGATGTGGCCTGAATAAATCTATACTAAAGTCCATAAGTGTATTTTTGTGTTTTAAAGGCAGATAGCTGTTCAGTTGATATATTTTAGCATGTCCTTTTACCACCATTTCCATAACAATCGAGTCACTTATTGTCATCACACAGAGACACAAAACCATCTATTCATTCTTATTGTTAAATAAAACACTGTGCTGTTATGTGGGTATCTAAATGGTGTATTGCAATGAATTAACATTCTACTCTTATTTTTTTTTACGTTATCTCCTTACACCTGATTGTTATAATTAGCCAAATTAGCTTAATTGTCTTTCATAGACATGATGGAGGGAAAAGTCGCAATTAATAGTGAATAAGTGTTTCCTATTTTAAAGTGTTACCAACAATGTTTTTCTTAGTTTTTTTCAATGTATACATTTTAAATGTCTATCAGCATTTTTTACATTGAGAAAAATAAACATTTGTATGGAGTTTAACATATTTATGTATAATTAATCAATCAAATATACATTTCTTTTAACAGTTCCAATGGCAAAACAGTGACCTGGGCGCAGAACGAGAGAAGTTACAGGCCAAACCTGTGGAAGCGGATCTCAATCCACATCAAGAAAAAAGAAGAGGCCAACCAGACGGCCATTATTAAGCCCTTCTCTAAGGGCTGTGATCGGCCTCCAGATCCTGGAGTGAAGCTGGCATACGACGGCTCTCAGAAAAACCAACGCTACCCTGTAACCTACCGGCCCAAGTCCCCTTCTCCTCTGCCGACCGTGTGTCAGCGACCTTCGATGCAGCGGCGGGAGATGGAAGAGCGTGATGAAGAGCGCGCGGCGGTGGTGGCTATACCCTCATACCTGACGGAGCGCCTGCAGCACGGCGCCCCGTCCCAGACCTGCATCATGGATCAGATCAGCTGTGTGGTCAATCGATTCACGGCCAACATCAGTGAGCTCAACAGCATGATGCTACCCGGGTCACCACCGGGGACAGGCTTAAACGCCTCCTCCGCCCCAGCCCCCAGACCCTGCTCCCCTAATTTCCGTCTCCACCCGCAAGAAAGACCACATCCAACCACCGTCACCACCTATGCAGATGTAGTGGCTGCGGCGAACACCAACCCTCGCTCTGCGGTCGGCATCGCCGGGGGCATCATCGCCGGCGGGAGTAGCCGGGCTTCACCTGCCAGCCTTTTTGACAGTACCTACGACTCTTCGTGTGCGGTCAGGACCACTGATTTTGAGGACCTGGGCGTCTTGACACCACCTTCACCGTTTAGAGACTCCTCCGTGGACTCGATGAGCGAATCTCCCACATCACCAGCTTCGGAGCTGCCATTGTGCGAGCCCTGCTCCCCGATATACGACCAGCTGGTGCTCCGCCACTACAGCCAGAGCTCCTCTTCGCTCTGAGAGATTATTCAGAGTGCAGGAAGGAGACCGAGAGGCAGCTACTGAGATCCTGCATCTGCTTAGATCGCAAAACCCAGCTGTAAATGTCAAGGAGTGTAAACTCTTAATATAGAAGCACTCACTGAGGACGTTTTATGATGCTTGGATTCCAGCCCGTCCTCAAAATCCCGAACTGCGTAGGGGAAGGCACTTCACCAAACTGCTTTTCAGATAATTAAGGATGTACTTGATATGCTCTCGTGCGCTAGAGCGCTCTGACACATTTATGGTCCTTCTTGGCAAGACGTTACTGATGTTGGTCAGTTTGTGTACTGCGAGTTTTCCTGGCTTTACAGCTACTTAATGACATTCCAACGACGTCAATCATAACAGGTGGGGAAAATTACAAAACCCCTGCTCCAGGCGATGTCATTTTTATCTCTCTTGTTGCCTGTCAGCAAGATGCCTGAACGTCTTGCACGGTTCTTCACGTACAGCAGAAGCGCAAACGGTTGAATGTAGGACCAAATGAAGCCTTTGAGCGCACAGTAGTTTGTTTAAATATTGGTCATTTTTGTTATTTCCCTAGTTTAGAGGTTGCATGTTCTGCCACTTCATATAACTTCATATAAAATAATATTTATGATTATATTTTTCATAATAAATTAAATATAAGGGGTTGTAAGGGCAGGTTTATTTAGATATTGAGCAAATCTAACACTTTAATAATATGTATTAAATAATAGATAATATGTCTTTCAGATGGCTGGATTTATTTATACAAACATGTCCCAGTATTACTTGAAGTATTTAATAGTACATCTTTAATTTGAAAGATGAGATTTGAGAAAATGATACAAACTAATGGGAGATTAAAGAAAACTCAAATATTTACTCTACAACTTAAAGGTTTGGGGTGAGTAAGATTTTTTTTTAATTAATTAGTATTTGTAGTACTTTATATTTAGCAAGGATATGTTAAATTGAGCAAAAGTAACAAAATGATTTTGCAAATAAATGACTGAAATGATTCTTAAGCATCAAATTAGCATATTACAGTGATTTTTAAAGGATTGTGTTACTGAAGACTGAAGGAATTCAGTTTTGCCATCACAGGAATAAATTACATTCATTATACTAAAATAGAAAACATTTTTATTTTTATCAAATAAATGCAGCCCTGGTGAGCATAAGAGACATCTTTCTAAAAAAAATTACTAACCCCAAACTTTTGAACAATTATGTAAGTTACCAGGTTATTTATACATAAAGCAATATATGTGAATGCAGGGCCTATTCTAAAATTATAATAATTCCATTTGCAAATCATTTCCTTTTTTAATCCACTCAGGCTTTTGTTCCAAAACCATATACATACAGTAGAAGAGCCAAAAACTAAATTTCACGTTCTTATTAAACTGTGGACAAGATTTTTACACACAGGGCATTACAGTTTTCATTGACAAAGATATAAACTTAATGAAAGTCTCCAATTAAAGAAATGATTTTTGTATGAACTTGTTTAAGTTGAACTGTTTAGACTTAGTAGGAATGCACATTGTACCTACCAACAGACATCTATTCTTTTAATCAATGTGCAATATTCTTCTTGAATAGGTGTAATGTACTAAGGTCAAATGTTTGCATGCAAAGCAGTGCCATTAGCTGAAATAAGTGCTTAATGTTCTTTTGGGAACTTTTGTACATTTTCTAAAAGTCTTTTGCATTTTTCGCTCTTTGCCTTTTCTGACAAGACATTCATAGAATGCAGGTTACAGCGGTGTGTGTGTGTGATGTATTTTTCTACTAACTATTTGTGCTGATTCAATATGATGGTCATAGTGGATTAAGCTTTGTGACAGTGGGACGAATGTAGCTTGCAATATTTCTGTTAATTCAAGGTTTTAGTTATGGTGTGAATAAGCCTTTTTTATTTCTCTTCAAGGCGTGTAAAAATATTAGTTTTACCTGAGTGTTATTAAAGGGGACTCAATTACAAATGTTGTTTTACTTTAATCAATTTATTTTATTATATATATATATATATATATATATAAAATCACAAAATGAAGTCTTTGGAGATTCTATGCACCATGACTGGACTTTGCGTGGTTGTGTTATTTTCACAGTTTCCATGATTAAGTGTGGAATGCAGTTCCACCCCCTCTTTTAGTCTCTTCCTTTATGTACTTCTCTCTTTATGTTAGAGAACATAGATTGATGGATGGATGGATTTATGGATGGATGGATAGATAGATAGATAGATAGATAGATAGATGGATGGATGGGTAGATAGATGGATGGTAGATAGATGGATCAGTGGATAGATAGATGGTGAATAGATGGATGTATGGGTGGAT
>JAUMHI010000051.1:7903638-7931349 GCA_032359435.1 Enteromius unitaeniatus
TTCTGAAAGGTCTGAAAGTGACACTGAAGACTGGAGTAATGATGCTTAATATGACAGGAATAAATTACATTTTAAAATCACACAGAAAACACTTATTTTAAATTGAAATAAATTTCTGGCCCAAAATTTCTGAACGGTATTTAATTCAATGATCAAACAGTTTAATGCGGGGCAATTCGCTCAGACCGATTCGTAAACGAATCATTTAAACCGGTTCTTTGAAAAGATCCGATTTGTTGACGAATCCGAGACAACCGTTTGGTCATTTTATTGTGAGCCCGTGGAAATCCTAGCAAAAAAAAACAAAAAAACATCTGAACCTAACCATGCTACCAAACAAGCTTTGGTGAAGATTAATGTAACGTTAATGCTTTCGGTTTAATGAGCATGACTTTGCAAATCTAATATACAAACTAGGCATTTTATCATCAAACGAAGTGCAACACGCATACCTTTAAGTCAACATTATTAAAAAAACACGAAACAAGAAACAGAAGTCCTCTAGTAATGCACAAAGTTTGATAACTCTCCGTCTCTTATCTGACCGTGTCATCAGTCAAACGACATTTTTCTACTTTGAGCACTGTTGAATACCAAACATGAGGAGCTGAGACGCACGTCTGTGTGTTTATTTGTTAATAACTGTGGAGCTGTTCCAGGCCCTGCTGTCGCCCCGCTGGACTGAGCTGTAGCTGCCGGGCTAGCGGCGCCTCTCCTCGGCGAATGAACGGACAGACCCCCGCCGAAACACTCACCAGATACAGAGGAGCGTAGATCTTAAAGGACACCTCCAGAGCTCCGGCTGTCACCTGCAGGGTGGAGGCCGTACATGAGGGGCTCCAGGTGTGTCCTATCTCATAGCAGCTGTGCGGGATGGTCTTGCTGAGAGCAGCCATGTTTAGCACCGCACCACGGGAGCGCGCTCCCGATCAACGCGCGTGCCCGGAGAGGGAGGACTAACACTGCAAGTAAATACCAACTTGTAGACTATTTACGTCATCAACTCAGTTATATTTAAATATTAATATTATTAGAACTAAAAGAAAAATCCTGTTTTGGCGATTATCCAAAGATACTGTAAATGAGCCTCTATGCATTGCTATAATAAATGTGTGCAATCTTTTGATTTTCATCTTGCATAATTTCAAAAGGACACTCATATTGGCACCCCATCACATTTAGCAATTAGACAAATACATGTGAAAGAAAACATAAACCAAAGTCGTAAATTGACTTTGTTAATGAAGACAAAATATTTACAGTCACCATGTATCTGATTTAAAATGTAATACTAAGTAATGCATTAAATATTGAAAACAACAACAGCTGGGAAATAGGGGTATTTGGGGGAAGAAAGAGGTAAATTAACTCAGCACAAATATAATTCAATAATATTTACAAAACAAGCTGCTGCAAGAATTCCCATCACTACAGTACATTGTCGTGTTGATGTAGCTAGATTAATAATAGCTGCAATTGTGCAAATTACTGCAATTATACATATTTTATGGAAGAACAATTGCGGTTTCATTCCATTTTAGCAGCGTTGAGATAATGTTGCACTCCAAATATTATTTAAAAGAAGAGATAAAGAGGCTGACAGCTCAAGTGCCTTTATTGGGACCAGAATAACAGCTCAGAGCCACTCACGGCTTTTCCTAAAAAAAAAAAAAGAAAATACAAAAAGAATGGGGGCTAGATATTAAATACACAACACTTGAAAAGACGAAGACAGGGAGACACACATTAGTGACATCATTCATCCTCATCCCAGTCCTTCTTTTCTTGTGGAGCTTTGGGTCCACCAGCCGGCTTGGCCATGATGATCTGTGGAGGAGAAGCAGACACTGTCAAGACACTTACAGAGTAAAAGAGTCACTTGTGCGCCGTGCAATATCCTGTGTGGAAAAAGTGCTTTTAGTGCATGCGGCATGCAAGTAAATTGTGCCAAAATCCCCAGAAGACATTCGAAGTTAGTGATGTTCGTGAAGAAAAACATTTCGTGAAATTAGTATGTTTAAAACAAAAAACATCACACTCATCTCTAATTAAAAGGGAATAGTTTGATGCTGTCATGATTTACTCATCCTCATGCAAACATGTATGAGTTTTTCCTTTTATTAAACAAACCAAAAAAGGGGATGTTTTGAACAACGTTGGTAACCAAACAGTTGCTGGTAGCCATTATCCCCCATACTATGGAAGTCAATGGATAGCAGCAGCTGTTGAAAACACCCTACATTCTTCAAAATATCTTCTATTTTGCTCAACAGAAGAAAGAAACTCATATAGTTTTAGAACATCTTAAGACCTTAAATTAAACTAAATGCTTCTCAACTCAATTTAAACTATATTATCTGTGGTGTAAAAACAGGCTTGACTCTTTTTGTCCACAAACTGGTGAATTTCCAGTGTTCATGCAACCCGATTCACTCTCCAGTGGTTAGGCACTCCAAACAATGGCGTGTTTTTGTGCACCTTTTTAATTATTTAGGATTTCTTATCAATGATGTGTATCAAATTTGTCTGGCTCCTCATCCCAACCGTCTTTGTCCCAGTGTCCTTGCTGTTTGGGAGCTTTGGGTCCCCCTGCTGGTTTTGCCATAATGATCTGGCATATACACATTACATTATAATGCAGAAAGAAGCAAGCTAAAAAAAAATGCACCTAAATTGATAAACATGAATGAAATAAGAAAAAAGAAAGAGGCGTAATTGTGAAGCGAAGAGCTAACCTGATCCACACGCAGAACGGTGATGGCTGCATTTGTGGCCAGTTTGATTCCCCAGAACTTGACCAGGTATGGATCGAGAATACCAGCCTCCATCATGTCCATCACTGCAGGACCCTCTCCCTAAATGGTTTGAAACAAGTATATAGTCATCAGGAGCACCTTAAAATGTATGTTTTAGGTTCCCTTTTTCTATTTATATCAAGCCTAATAACAGCTTCTTTTGCCCTCACCTCAATATCAAAGCCGAAGTTCTTGTTGCCCTCATGGTGTGCGGCATACAATTTGGAGATCAACTCATTACCCTTGACGCCAGAGTTTTCTGCCAGAGCACGGGGCAGGATTTCAAACGCCTCTGCAAACTTCTTGATGGCGTACTGCTCCAGGCCTGGGCAAGACTTCAGAGGACATGCTCAAATTATTTACGCTCTTTAGGTTTTGCCAACAGCAAAATGAGATGAGATTGATTTGCTTACTTCTCCATAGGAGGTGATGTGTTTCGCCAGCTCAATTTCTGTGGCACCGGCACCCGGACAAAGACGTGCGTCCTGAGGGGAAATGTTTTTAATGTTAGGGTCCCATTTTGTCACGATTTAGAAGGCTTTTGTTAGAAGTGTTTTTTGGGGTGGAGTTCTAAAGTAGCTCACCCTGACAAGGACTTTAAAGGTGTTAACTCCATCATCAATGGCACGCTCAATGTCATCCATCAGGTTGTCTGTGGACCCACGAATTACTAAAGTAGAAATGGCGCCATCCTCTTTATCTGGGAATAAAAGTAGGGAGATGACATGAGCTGTCTGGATACATCACTACTAAACTAAATGAAAATATTTAGCTTCAACTACATAATCAAGAAAAAAAAAAGTTAAAGAGATCTATCGGCAAGACATGTTGGAGCATGAGTGTCACATTTAACCTCTCCACAAAAAAAATTATAATTATAACAAACAACAACAAATATTTCAACATATGAATTGTTGGGGCATTTTAACACTTGTTTACTTTTAGTTTGATTTACATTCAAGTACAATTTTATTGACTTCTAAATCATTAAAATCCTTTTCATGGTAACAGACACAAATAACTATTTTAAAATGTCATTTATTCCTATGATTGCGAAGCTAAATTTTAAGCAGCCAGGCTGACTTTACGCTTCAATGTTATCAATATTAAAAGAGTTGATATTTTTGTGGAAACTGTGGTACATTTTTAGGGGTTTTGAAGAATAAAAATGCATTCAACAGCATTCATTTCATAGAAATCTTTTGCAAATATGTTGAATTCCTCAGTGTCACTTAAAATACATCCTTACTGAAAAAAACGTAGTGACTCAAATTTTTTAAAAGTGGTGTACGTACACACACACGAATATTATGCATAGTAAATCAAATAAAACTGAATTTTCCTTACCATGTTTGAAGACAACAACCTGCGTATCTCCAACTTCAGAAAGGTACACACTGTCACAGTGTCCCATCTCTTCTGGGGTCGGGGGAGTCTGTTTTGAAAAATCAACAAGATTGAGACTGACCATAATGACATCAACTGGCTTATCACCAACTCGCATCATACAAAGTGCACTCATGAAAGATAACTCAACATAACTCACCAGTCTGGGCAGTGCTGTGGCTCCCACCGTTTTGCATAGTCTCCTGAGGTCCCATTTTGAATTCAGCCTGGGTGCAGTACAAACAGCGTTCATAAATTTAGCTACTCATTAAACAATAAAAACTAGATAAACGCTGGATCAAGCGGCACAAAAAAGGAAGGGGTCTTCTCTCTCACCTGACCACCATGAGCTTGTACTTGTTGGCGTAATGAAGGGCCATGTCAGCAACTTTGCCCCCAGTCACAACCACATTGGCCCCCGAATCAGCGATAGACTTCACCTGGGCCTCCATCAGGTCCTCTTCTCCTTTACTGAAGTTCATGAGCTCCTCTGCATTCTTTATAAGTACTGTTCCCTGTGAAGCGGCAGAAAGAAATATTGAAAGCCCAAAAACGTGATTTAATGCACATTATTTGAACATCATGCAAAAATACGGCCAATGCATAGATACGAAAGGTCCATCTGATCCAATCCATTAAGCATTTCCCTACCTTTGTTTCAGTAACCATGCAGTCAAAAGGACAGGAGAACACCGCTATCTTTGCGTCTTTCACTGATGTGATGTCTCCTTCTGTCTCTTTCTTAAATACCATCCCATGAAGCACCATAGAAGAGTTCAGTCCACATCCCTACAAGGAACAAAACAATTAACTGAACCTAAACTCTCATTTATTTAAAACAGTGCCTAAATTCTTACCAATACTTACCAAGATTTTGCACACTCTGACGTTATCGACATTGAAATTGCCAGACTCGGGAAAGATAGAAACTGTAAAATAGGCAGTTGTAATAATAAAATGATTAAAATGACTAAAATACAAAACATTTATCACGAAATTAAAAGCTTTCCCAGCAATCATGCCTTACCACAGGCCTGTGCGATGAGGTTGGCCAGGAAGTCCTCATTGCCGTACTGCTTGCTCATGACAGCGGAGCGGATCACGGCTGTGGCCTCATCCAGATCATGCAGGTTCTTCACAGATGAACAGACAAAGTCGGGCAGGAGCTCCAGAGCTTTCTTACACGCCATCTCGTAACCCTCAATCACCTAGGAAACAACAATTACCAAACATGCTATCAGTAATGTCAATTAATTATATAGTAGTTCTTAACGTAAGATGAATCTGCAGAGATTAATCATTCTATTCAGACCCTCATTCGCGTCTTTTTTAAATCTAGAAAAGATCCATTTAACAAAAATTCTAAACCTATACATAACTTTTAATATGGGAAGCAAACTTTGGGTTCAGACTCTAAAACTCAAATGCAAACCTTTTTCGTGGTTGTTTACTGACCTCTGAGACAGACAGCCCCATCCTCAGCAGCTCCTCTGCAACCTCCAGCAGAGCACCAGCAAACACCAGCACAAAGTTTGTGCCATCGCCTACTTCCTGCTCTTGCATGTGGGATGCCATCACGATCATTTTGGCTGCAGGATGCTGAACCTTGAGGGAAAACGAGAGAGACATTCAAATAGAAATAAATGAGACATTATTCCAAATTACATGCATTAGTTCCTTTTTTTGCACAATTATTATCATTTACCTCCAGCTCTCTGAGAATGGTGGCAGCATCATTTGTGACGAAGAGTTTCTCCAAGTGGTTAATGACCATTTTGTTCATACCTGTACAGAATTGAATGATCATGTGATGTTGATAAAAAGCTCCAATTCAACATAGAGAACAAACTGCCTCACCGTTGGGTCCGTATGCAGTTCTTGTGGTCTGCGCCAGTTCTTTGCATGCCTGGATGTTCCTGAAAACAGCCTCCTCAAGCCCCGAATAGTGCTGATTGCGGAAAAACAAATAACAAACATAAGCCATTTCATATTTTGAAAACACATAACATTTGGGGCTGGTTAGTGTTTTCACTTTTCAGAGTAACGTGCTTGTTGATTATTTCAAACTGAAATACTAAGCAATTACTTAACACTTCTTATAATGTATAACATAATATACTTCATTGCTGTAACTCTATGTGATGCCTTATTGGTATAACAGCATTAGAAAGAACCATTAGTAGTAGTTATGACATGTGATGGTGAAAACTGCATTTGTCAGAGCTTTGGGCTGAACATCTTTAAAAAAAAAAAACCAAAAAAACACGCAAATACTTAATGTTTAGAAGCTAAACTGTTTACTGGAAGTTAAAAACATTCAAAAAGATATAAAAGTGTGAAACCAAATTATACAAATTATAAATGGGGAACTGCCCTTTTATGGCAAACTGCATCCTTTATCATTGGATTATTCGCGCATTTTTAATGGACGATAAATAAAACGATACATTTCAATAGTTTTGTGATCCCACAGCTAACCGAAATCAATTCACCTCCTTAAAACGAGTCAGCTGGAGGTGTGATCGGTGTCTGTCTGTCAGTGGCACATGTCTTCAGCTAACATGCTAACTTCATTCATCCGTTACTTTCTAACGCAACCCAAACTCTGTCAGGACCTCCATGTTTTAGTTAAGTCCTAACTGTAACAGCCTTGTAGGAAATGCTGTTGTTCTGCTGAGGTGTGGAGCGTGTGCTGATTGTACCGGTAGTCGGGCGCGATGTATGAGGCCCATGTTCTAGAAAGCTCTATGAGGAGTCACTGTGTGCGCTCTAAAAACAACACAACACCAACTAAAAACTGCTTCAACAGCCCTACCTTTGCGCCATCCTTTAACATCTGAGCAAAGCCCGGGGCTTTGGGGACGTGAAGAGCCATTTTGAGCGGATAAGATGGATATTACACTGATGCTGGATGAGGCTGCAGCGCACGAGAAGCATGCAGCTAAGAAAGAACAGGCGCCGCTGCGGAGAGCAGAAACACGGATCGCTGATCCAGACAGACGAGAGAGTCGAGCGCCGAGAGAGCCGATCGATCCCCACCCGATAGCAGAAGATGCATTCATTCATTTAAAAGCTTCCTTTGATTTAAAATTACATTTTTACTTTAAAAAAGTAAAATAATAAATAAGACAATAATAATAAAAAAAAAAATCAATTAATTTAAAAATGTACATTTAATTGAAAGAGTTTGGTAACACTTTAGAATAGGTAACAATTGTTGACTATTAACTTTGACTTCCCTATTGCTGCCTATTAATGATTAGTATTGTAGTTCATTTTAAATAATGGGTAGGAATAAAGAATACGTTAACGTAGAATAAAGCACTAATATGTACTTAATTAGCACTAATAAATGGCTAATATTCTAGTAATATGCATTCTAATAAGCAACTAATACTGTAAATCATCAAATTTAGTCTAAAATTTCCTCAACTAATTATTATTATTTATTATTTTGTTATATTGATCTATTGATTTTAAATATCATTCTATTTTTATTTCCTTTTACATTTCTGTCTTTAAAATAAAATAAAAGATAAAAATGTATTTAATATTTTTAAAACTATGTTAATAATATAAACATTTGTAAAATAGACTAAATAAAACATTAATAAATAATGGAAAAATCAATCAATACAGTAAAATAAATTAAATCTTCTTCACTTTAAATGCATTTATATTTTAATTTCCTTTTTATATTAATGTCTTTTCAAATTTCTTTTAAAATACATTTACTTTTCCACGTGACCCATGTCTTGCGATCAGTTTGATGCACACAGCTCTGAAAAAAAGCATTTGAACCATTTTCTAAAGAAATCACTTAACAACTACTACAAAAATCAAACCTCTGCATTGTTCTTGTGAATGTGTGGGAGACTCAAAGCTGATTGGAGAGATGGACATTGTTGTAGTGTAAAGTCATGCCATCTGAGCCATTTAATTGGCGTCTGGCTTGCACACACAGAATCACAGTGCCACTCTGACAGCCTCCTGCTGAAGAGCTCTGATTACTTTGGCTTTGTCTGTGAACCAGCTTTTGGCTTCTCAGTGTACACTACGAGGATTACCACGAGTTTACTGTGACTTTTTACAGTCAAGAAGATCTACAGGACTCTCGATGGAGTGTCTTCAGCTCTGATTCTTGAGGCTCTTTTAAGAGAGAGTTTTCTGTAAATACGTTTCTACTGTCAGGTAATGGGTTTTGATTGTTTCCTGTAGTCATACGTAATAAACCAAACTACTTAAAATCTTCTTATAGCTTTAGCAATGTAAAGTTACTGTAGTCAACAAGCCTTTTTAACAGACCGTTTTTTAGACTTTTCATGACAATAACATCAGGCTTTCCGTCTTCTATAAAAATATAAATATAAAGTATAGTAAATAATACATAGTATTATTATAAACATACACAAACAGTTTCAGCAATAAGAAACACTGTGCAGAGGTATGATCTCATTTGCTGGCTGGAAGAGGATTTATCTCCAATTGTTTAATCCCTGATGCAACTTTGGGCACATGATGAAACCTTCTCATCATGACCTCTGAAAGGCTGCTGATCTCATTCATCTGAAGGTTCACATCCACCCTTTTAATCCACATCTGCTCTTTTTCTAGGAATAAATGATCACCTCAACTAGACGAGTATCTGCAGATAAACCTGAAGTACAAATCGCTTTCAGCCTCGACGAAACCTCAGGTAACGCATCTGTTAAGAAGAACATGCAGATGCTTGTGACAAAGACACTGTGATTGAAAGACTAAAATAGAGTCGCGTCCCCCCCGCTCTGCACGGTCCATATGATGCGTGACTTCTACCAAAATGGCAACAAGCAAAACCCACCCAAAGCCTCTCATGTGGGATCAATTCAACTTTTGCCATCCTTTACAGAGAAACAGGTGCCCTCTCTATTTTAGTTGATCTCTGGCATCTTAAAAACAAAATATCTACCTAGCCACAAAGTCAACAGCGCTGTCAAAGTGTTTTACAGCTATTCGGGCAAATGCTTTGATGGCAGCTGCTGCCTGGGCATTGCAGCATCGGGTTTCTGTTTTAATACCTCACTGCTGCATGATGCACTCATTTGCTTTTAGAACACTGGCCTAAATTTAAAAGCATTTAATACTTGACACTTTGCCGCTACTTCGCCGTGCGTCTTTTTTTTTCTTTCCCAAAAGTGAAGCACAAATAGAGAACTACACATAAACATGCTACATTTAGCCTTCTTTCCCATAACTCCTTCCTTCTTTTCTTTTTTCTTTTGTGTGTGTGATTAACAGTCATTCATTAATAAAACTTCTTTAGTTTAACTAAAATAGACAAATGAAAAATAACAACTTTGAAGAAAAAAAACTAAACTAAAAAACATTTTCATACCTCCAAAAGTCAAACAAATCTATAACTCTTTCATAACTCGAAAACAATCAAACTAAGACATAATAATATCAAATATGTATACATATACATATATTTGGTACATACAGTATTACACATTAGATACATATACCTAAAACATACATGTGTGTTTAATAGAATATATGTTATATTTATAATTTACAATATATTATTAAACTGTTGTTATACATAAAATAATTCTGATACGGAAGTCTACAATTATATATACAAAAATATACATGCAGAACATGGATATGGATATATATATATATATATATATAATAGTAGTATTACTATACAAACTTAATTCTAATATAAAATTATACAATTATACAAATAAAACCACAAACACACACACATTGTAACGCGGCGTCTTGCATCTCAACGAAGAACATTTAATAAACACAGAGTAGAACGGTCCACATACATATAATGACTGACGCTGAACACTAGACAGAGCATGATTTAAATACAAGGACTAATCAATGAGGAAGAACACGAGGGAAAGAGAAACGAAAACAAAAACAAGAAGCACGTGGGACATGATCAAAACATAAACACAGACAACATATGACAGCGTGACAGAGCCCCCCCCCTTAGGACCGGCTTCCAGACGTTCCAAGACAGTCCATGGGAGGGTGGTGGAGTGGAGAGGAACAGTACATAGTGCAGGGGGAGGGATGGCTGGGTGTCCGGGAGGTACACAGGGCAGAGTCTCAGGAGGCCTCCCGGACAATATGCAGTACATAATGACCCAGCGCGGATCCAGACCCTGGGCAGACCACGGTGGATCAGGCACGGCGGATCTGGATCGCTGGCAGGCTCTGGCGGATCGGGCCACGGCAGATCAAGATCCTTGGGAGACCATGGAGGATCGGGAAGTGGTGGATCAGGATCCTTGGCAGGTCATGGCGGATCGGGCCACTGCGCATCAGGATCACTGGCAGGTTCTGGTGGGTCAGGCCATGGCCGATCTCCCGCCTGTACCGACCCTGGGTCATCAGGTGTTTCTGGGGAGGAGTGGTCTGGGGACCACTCTTTACTGGTCTCAGGGCTGATACTCGATAACGGCACTCCTAAATTTAATATAGCCGAATGCCATCTCCTTAATGGTCAGTCGTTCTGTAATATGGCATCTCGCTTCTCAGCGGACAGAGAGTCTCGGAGACAGAATTTCAAAATGAAGAACGTTTAATGAACACAGGACGCTGACGAAGGTTAGAACGATCCACATACATATAACGACTGACACTGAACACTAGACAGAGCATGATTTAAATACAAGGACTAATCAAGACAAAACACAAGACACCTGGTAGGATCAAACACTAATGAACAGGGCAGGGTTACCAATGAGGGAGAACACGAGGGAAAGAGAATAAAACAAAAACAAGAAGCACGTGGGACATGATCAAAACATAAACACAGACAACACATGACAGCGTGACAGACACACATTCTCTATTATATATACAAAAATTTCATTCTACACAAACCCATTACTTTACATTAAAATTCTAAAATTAAATATACAAAAAAAAATATTGTATACACTCACACACATAGAAATAAACAGTCACTTGTTAATGAAAAAAATTCATGGTGAATTATTCATGCTGAAATTCATTGTGAATGTGTTCACAAAAAGTTCACAAAAAATAAATAAATTAAATAAAAAGTGGAACAGTATTTTTACAAGAAGTGTCACAGTGTAGGCTGAAGATACTCGAGCTCTCACTTCCCAAGACAGACCACAATGGGTCCGGATCACAGACCTGGTCTGGCGGGTCCTGCCACTCCGGATCAGAGATCGCAGACTGGGTTTGGCGGATCCAGCCATTCTGTTATTATTTGTGGGCTAGGAACTGCGAGGACCAACAACAGCTCAACGGGCTGTATAACTGGGACTAACTGGATAGAACACGGCCCCTCGTACCGTGCAACAGGACTGGAACTCGTCAATAAATAGTTGGAAACCATGAGGGCCTTCAACAGCCCGTCAGGCTGTGAGACTGGGACCGGCTGGTCTGACGGCTACGGGACGGTGATCCATTATTTGCAGATCCAGCACTGCTGACATGAGCGACCGCTCTCCTGGTGGTGTAACTGAAACTGAACGGGCTAAACACGGCCCCTCTCGCCATGAGACGGGATCGGAACCCATCTTCTGCGGTTTTGTGACCGCAGGGGAAGCCAACAGTACTCCTGGCTGTGAAGCCGGCATTGAACATGTTAAACATGGTCCTTCTCGCTGTGAAACAGAGTTAAAAACCATCCTTTGTGGTTCTGGAACCACGAGGGGATTAGGTGGTGCTGGCAACCGCACTGGTGGAGCGGGCACCACGGGGATTTCGAGTCAGGATTGGCGTCTGCTTCCTCGGCCGAGTGAAAATATCTTTTGGATTCTCCTTGCATTGTCCAGTGGAGAGATCATTGAGGGAGGATTGGGGATAGCTGGGGTTTTACTCGGCGAGCCTCCCGTGGCTCGGTAACATGGGGTGGTTTAGAGGCGGACCTCGCCGGACAGCAAGGTAGGACCCCGGCAGCTGTGGGTAGCCACCGGGCTTTGAGGCCATCCCGCGCACTGTTGTTGTCAAAGAGTGCAAAGTATAAAACCAACATGAAACATTAACAACCAACGAGGATACAAGACAAGGGGTGTGATATATATACAGAGACGTATCAGGAAAACAAAGGAGACCTGTGAAGGACAGCTGGCAGAGGATAACACAATGATTACAAATGAGGAGCAGACAAGAGGAAAATGACAAATATGAATAAACAAACAAAGAGCACATGGGCAGACAAACAAAGACAGAAGACGCCGGCGTTAGAAGTGAATTACTCCAAAACTATACTAAACTAAATTTAATCTAAAAACAAATAATAATAATATATTACAAATAAATAATAACAATAATATTAATGAATTAATAACAAACAAATAATTGTTTATAATTTTATATTATACATAATAAAATTCTTATTATATGTAATATATTTAATTACATTTACATGTCTTATATTATATTGTATTAAATAAAACAATGAAATACTGATGAAAAAACAAATCCAAACAATATATATGTAGTAAAAAACGGTCCTGTTCATCCCCACCTGGTCACATTCGGCAGGAATCCCGTGCATATCATGTTTCAGATAATACCCGTGCAAATTTGAATGTATATTTATCTTTTAATTGGCCGGCTGGCTGATGCACGACTGTAAACTGGCCTGTTTTTAGCTGGTTGCATCAGAGGATTCTCTTGGACATAACTGGCATGGCGGGAATCAGTGCAGACAAGCTGTCTGTCAGATCGCTCGTTAAAGACAAGTCATTGTGAAGAACCTGGGAGACAGTTACTTTCAATCTGTCCGTTCAGGATTTAGAGTCCATGGCCGAACAGCTGCTGCTATAATTTGGCTTTTGCCACTGATCTGGAAGCAGTTTCCAGGTGAATAACCCCTTGTGTGTTTACACTAGAGAAGCTGGACCTAGATCAGTGTAAAGGGCTAACCGCTCATGCTGTGGTGTCGTGTGCACTGTGGTATGATTTTGCTGATTAGATGGATGTAGATGTCACCACTGAGGCCTTGGCTGAAGATCTCAAACATTAGCATTCTCATACCAGACATGTTCCTCTGGCTTTCTTTTCCTCTCAGAGTTGAAGGATGCAGGGGATCCCCTTCCATCATTCCCTGACCTTGAGCAACGCCTGCAGGTAATGTTTATTAATAATCGGTTTTAAAACATGACGGCACAGTACTGCATGCTTGGCATACGATTAGAGTCTGCTGGAGAATACAGCTGTAATAAGCCACTGGTAACAGTAGATATCATACATATAACTTTATATCTCACAACTAAAAATTGTTGCGCGTGTAATAATCACAGTTTGGAGTCATTGGCTAAGTCCAGTAGCTTTAAACAGCAGAATCAGCACTAGAGAGTTTTTTTTAATGATCCTGAATGTAAGAGTCACGAGGAAAGAAGCAAAACCAGACAGGAATAGTCTGAGAAGAACCCATACAACATTATGAACCCCTGCAGGTCACAGGAATATATTACTGCTGCTTTAAAATGTTTATTTTTCTCTTTCTTGACTCCTCTAAATGGACTATTTTCAGTTGGATGCCCAACTTTTATTCAGTTTATTTAATGAGACAACTTTGTCATTGAGGAAATGTTTCAGCTATGCTTCTATATGACCACAAGATGGCCTTAGTTTTATTTGCCTTTAAGTTAGCATTAGTCTTAAAAGAAAATCATAATTGAGTGATAATATCAAATTGGAAAATGATAAATTTAAAAGAAAAATAAATGTATATTAAATAAAAAGATATAAAATATTTAATAGATATTTACTGTTGTTGTTGTTAAAATACATAATAATAATAATAATAACAACAAAGCAATACGTTTAATTTTTACCATTAGAATCTCATACATGTATATTATTATTCTTATTTTATTGTACATAAACATTTAATATAACATTTACTAAATAAACAACTGATAATTATTTAATAAAAACATTGACAAAAATTGCCACTACAAGTCAATAATTTCTTTGTCTTCTTCTAATACATTTATTAGATACAAAATAATAATCATTGCATTCAATTTTACCAATAGAAGCCAATGCATTATTATTATTCAATAATTAATATAAATATATTCTTTGTAATTTGTTTATTTAATTTGTGATAATTATTCATAATATATTCATAATTATATTAATTTTTCACTAGTATTTTTCACTCAGTTTTATTATTGTTATTGCTGTTGTTTAATTATTATTATAAAAAGATGTAATCTTTCCTGTCAGTTTTATTAACTATTATTATTGTTGTTGTTTGATTATAAAATCTTTACATAAAAATACTCAATTAAAACATTAAAAGCTCATAAATAACATACTTCGTATCTAATACATCTTTTTTGATCTTAAAATAAATGCTTCCTCATAATCATTCATCAAAATGAAATAACTTGCTTTATCAAGTGATGTCCTCCAACTTTTCACAATCAAGTTAATTCCTGATGCACAAAATGCCCTGGCCAACTTTGGTTTTTTTCCTCTTTAAAAACATTGTTTCACTCAAAAATAAGCTCCATTGCGTAAGTAAAATGGAGAATGAATGCTGTTTCACGCTGACATAAGGGGGTTGGTTTGATCGTTGACAACATTTCCTCATAACTAGTAAATTACTGACACAAAAAAGGCTTTGTCACTATTATCAAATACTCTTTTTTTAAGGAAAATGCCAAATGGAGTAAACGTCAATGTGTCTTTTGGCATCATGAAATGTGCTGACTATTGTGAAGATCCAAAAAACTGTAATCTTTATCCTTCAATATATATTTTTAGCAATCTATAAAGCTGTTTATCCAATTATTTCATTTACTTCAATTTGTGCTGCTAGCATTTCAAGATTCCCCATAAAAGTGTCCCTTTCTGAAATGCTGAAATTGTCCTATAGGCTGGACTTAACACCCACACATTAGGGGAAAAACTGGGAGAAGTTGAAGCGTTTTGTCGTGTGGATGATATTCTGTAGGACTGTGGCATGAGTCATTATGAAAGAAGAAGTTCCTGACACAAAAGGAATAAAAAAGTCAAGCGTCTCACAAACTGTTTCCACATATTATGTTTCATCTATTGATTGAAACCCTCTTGTCAGGCCGCATGACGATTCTGTGTATATTCCAGGATGTAGCAGACAATCCAAATATAACATCATAAAGAAAAAAACGAAGTTCCTGAATTCATCATTCCAGTCACTGCAGCTACAGTATATACACAGACTAAAACATATTTCTCAACTAACCCGTTAAAGAGAGCAATTGTGGTTTGCCCTGAAGTATTAGAGAAAATAAAACACTTACAGTTTCACCAATAAAAAAAAAGGGATGTAATAATGTCATCACCTTTTTCACTAGCCGGTGCTGCCGTGTCGGTCTCTGAAGGAGTCCATAGATGTGTACAAAAACCACTGCAATATGGCCAACGAGTTCAACCAGGTCAAGCATGAGATCGCCAGACTGGAAGACAGAAAGTAAGCTTTAAAACTCATGATATTTCTGAGAGGAAAGCTGTTGATTACCGTATTAATATGTTTGTTAAATGAAAAATATATATTTAGTGCCATCAAACGATTAATCGCATCCAAAATAAAAGTTTTTATTTGCATAATATATTTGTGTGCGCTGTGTGTATTTATTATGTATAAATAAAAGGTAACAAAATATACGTAAATATACACATGCATTTTGGATATGATTAATTGTGATTAATCATTTGACAGCACCAAACTTAGATACAGCATGTTTTATATAAACACACACATATTTGGATCAGACAGACAAGACAGTTGATTAAAGCTGCCCTTGTCTGCCTTCACAGAGTCATGTTGCTCTACTGGTTAAAATAAGGCCTGTGTAATCATGACAAGACCTGGCATACTGTATTGCGGTATGCAGGACTTTTTTTTTTAACATTTACGCTGCAAAGCCACACTTTGGTGAAAACGAAAGTACACTGAAGCCTATACGTATACTCCAACTTTTAGGATTTCAAACAACACTTTTTTGAGTAAGAAGTACATTTGTATTTTCAAACCACACATTACACTAGTACACACTACAATTATTTGCAAACTAGTCGTGAAAATGTATGTAAATATAACTAATGTTAAATGCATGCACTGCCACATAATATATGTAAACCATAAATACTATAATATTTATATTATAGTATCACACAAACACAGGTGTGTATATATATATATATATATATATGGGTGATTCTAAAATTGCGGGTACATTTGGTGTCCCGGTATGTTACCATCAAACTCTGTTACCAAGGTAGACTAACAGTGCTGACAATAGTGTAACAGAATTGACAGTTTTATTTTAAGAACACATGAAAATTAAAAGTCTTTAAACAACCCAGTGTGAGATCAGTAATAGATGTTGTTTTTCAGATGTTTTTCAGATGTTCTACAAAATAAATCTTGGTGTAAGAAGTTTTTAGATTCAAATATTTTCTCAGAGAGATAGCACAAATACTTTTCAGTGCTTCAGATCTTATCAGTGAGTGAAAGTTACATCACTTCCTGTAACTTACCCAATTCTGAGAGATAATTCCACCAGTTTAAAGGCAAAATATGGTTTGGTAACAGAGTTGATGAAGCCACTCCTTCGTTATTTTAGCTGTGTGCTTAGGGTCATTGTCTTGTTCGAAGGTAAACCTTCGGCCCAGTCTGAGGCCCTGAGCACTGAAGGTTTTGGTCCAGGATATCCCTGTACTTGGCCGCATTCATCTTTCCCTCGAACTGCATCGTCCTGTCCCTGCAGCTGAAAAACACCCCCACAGCATGATGCTGCCACCATCATGCTTCACTGTTGGGACTGTATTGGACAGGTGATGAGCAGTGCCTGGTTTTCTCCACACATACCGCTTAGAATCAAGGCCAAAAAGTTTCAGACCAGACAATCTTATTTCTCTTGGAGTCCTTCAGGTGTTTTTTTATCAAACTCCATGCAGGCTTTCATTTGTCTTGCACTGAGGAGAGGCTTCTGTCGGCCACTCTGCCATAAAGCCCCGACTGGTGGAGGGCTGCAGTGATGGTTGACTTTCTACAACTTTCTCAGCATCTCTGGAGGTCAGCCACAGTGATATTTGGGTTCTTCTTTACCTCTCTCACCAAGACTCTTCTCCCCCGATAACGTTTGGTCAGATGGCCAGCTCTAGGAAGGGTTCTGGTCGTTCCAAACATTTTCTATTTAAGGATTATAAAGGCCACTGTGCTCTTAGGAACCTTAAGTGCAGCAGAAATGTTTTTGTAACCCTGGCCAAATCTGTGCCTTGCCACAATTCTGTGTCTGAGCTCTTCAGGCAGTTCCTTTGGCCTCATGATTCATGAGTGTCACAGCAAAGGGTACTTAAATACTTAGGACCATGTGATATTTCAGTTGTTGTTTTTTTTTAATCTGCAAAAATGTCAACAATTCTGTGTTTTTCTGTCAATATGGGGTGCTGTGTGTACATTAATGAGGGAAAAAATGAACTTAAACGATTTTAGCAAATGGCTGCAATATAACAAAGAGTGAAGAATTTAAGGGGGTCTGAATACTTTCCGCACCCACTGTATATATATATATATATTATAGTATGTACAGTATATTACAAAGCTTTCTGGTTTATTTATAGAGTGAAACACAAAACCCTTCTTGTCATCTAAATGCCGCTGTAAATTTCCAGTGTATTTTCTTTTTTTTTCTCACGTGTTTTCCACACATGTTTTTCAGATACACAGAGTTTAGATAAAGCATCAAGCTCAGCTAGAGAACCAGTATAGTATATCTCTGATTCATCCTTGTGCAGTCAAATACGTTTAACCTTTTTTTCCTGCATTTTAACCCTTCAAATTAAACAAAAGACACAGAAACGTGGCTGTCTCCAAATTGCAACCCTACTCAAACTGTTACCTATGGTCCAAAGGTCATTGGTAGCTCACCCTCTGTGCCTTTGTGAGCTAGTGAAACATTACAAATCACAGACAAGTGATCAAGACGTCGTCTACTATTTGTTTTTCTTTTTTTCCAATTGAGATCATTGTAACAACCCAGGTACCCAAAGCTGTGGCATCAACAGTTTCACTTCCTATTAAATGGTTTCGGGCACAGAACCGCCAACTGCAGTCACCTGTCTGACACCCAGCTCACATAATCCATTCTTTTAGCACACACCTTTCATATTATCATTACATTAAATACAGTCTTTAAAAGATGTGATGTAATGAATGATTATAACATGTTATTTCCTCGTTTGTGTTTGTCACGCTCAGGAGAGAGCTCATGGGAGAGCTGCTAGAGGACGAAAAGGTGTCGATGGAGTTTGAACGGCTTGAGGAGGAATATAAGATACTTACTGAAGAGAACCAAAATCTGATAACAGTCCATAGCCAACGCGCAGAGCAGCTAGAGACACTCCGAGTGATCAGTCAAAAGAGACAGGGCTCCTCGTGACCTTTAACACCAGCGGGAAAGAGCTCTCACCTCTGGGTCTTCACTACTGCTTATAAACATCTCAGCGCTCCTTCAGCGCTTGTGTAATGTACTGAAGCGGAAAACTGATCTTGAATCAGTGTGCTTAGAACGAGAGACTTAATCAGTGTATATTTAATACATTTAAGCGCTAATATGGGTCTATTTCAGAGCTGAGAGGTTGCCTCACTCGTGTATGTCTGACACTGCATTCTGAATATATACTATTTTTCTTCTTTGTGTGTTTGTTGACAAATGTGCTTCGCTCGCCTATACTGTACAAATGAAATGCTCTGCTGTGAAAGCTGCTCTCAGTAAAAGTTTTTGCTGTTGTTTACTGTCTGCCAGTTGCATAAAAAAGGAATTAAGGAATTACATTTCTGCTCAGCTATTTGAGTTCAAGCTAGGTGACGATAAATGTATGACTACACACCATTGTTTAGTCAGTCAGCAATAGGGAACTTGGGTTTCGAAATGTGATCTGCTCATTTTAGGATTGTGAAACCGTTCAAAAATATCAATGGCTGACACCCCCATTCCACACAACTGAAATACCAGAGGTGTACGTCCACAAACCAGTTTAGCAGCATTAAAGGTTTGCTTCCTCTAGGTTATTTAGTCTGGAGCATGGTTTTGTTAGTGTTTCCTTTTCTTTACTTGAATTGCAATTGTGAATGTTAAAAATATAACGCTTATTTTGACACTTTACACTACAGTGTTTACTAGCCATAATATGATAAAATAGTTCAATCATTTTATTATTATTATATAACTTAAACTATAAATAAAATAGAAAAAGAAGGAAGACACAAAGTTGGTCAATATAGTAAATATTCCATTTGGTTTGTGTTGGTAAGTTTCTCATCTTCTAGGGACTAAAAAAGGTTAACGTGTCTGTCAGTCAGTACAGTGGACAGACTGTGGGTGAAAACCACAGAGGCCTGGCGACGAAAAGTAAGGAAGTAGTGACGTTAGTGATTGACAGGACAGAGGGCCAATGAAAAGAGGCCTGTGTTTCAGGAGTGCGGGACAAAAACAATTTTTTGGCAGAAGTCACATGACACAAGAGTGAAACACAAGCGCCTCCTTATTTTCATAGTTACAAGTGAGCGCTTTAAACAAGCCGAGTTAGTATGTAGCATCAAATCCATCAAACTTTTCCTCTCACTCTCCGGTGATATGACAGGTGAGTTTACGATCTCTTGTGGGTTTGTCAGTTTTTTGTGTCAAGAGAGACATAAAGGCATTAAAAATGGAGATCGGTGAACTTTATAGTTAAAGTTTAAAATCGAATTTAAATGTAAAACGCATTATCTGGTTTACTTTAGATATAGTTCTGTTTCACGCCATACGAATGCGCCTTTCTTGAATGTTTGGAATGTGAGGGTGTTTTGACCAACACTGTATTCTTCTGTACAGATGTGTTTTTTTTTCATTTCCCATCGGCTGTGTCTCAAAACACAACTGGATTTCTACCTAGACAGCATGTTACTAGCGCATCCGCGTTCCGAAGGATCTATTCGAACATTTAAAGCGCGCCAGGGATGCTGTCTAGGTAGACGGCTTACTATGTTTTGTGACACAAACGCAATGTGGGGGTTTTATTACATCAAATGCGCGTCTGTTGTGTTTACTCGACACAGGATTGGGGAAATGAGCTCAAATGTTTCTGTTTAACAACATAAAATGCCCCCAGATTAACTGTATGAGGCAACCGATCACTAAGTTCCTCGTAAAGTGAAGGAGTAATGGAGAGGGACAGACGGTGAAAATGCTTGCTCATCCTTTATCAGCAAAACCCAATGAGTCAGCAGTGAGCGCGCTCTTACGCCACTCACGCTCAGGACTTGACTAGGTCAAATACACTTTTGAGATAAGGTGCTTCCGTGGGTAAGGACTAAGGACACGTAGGTAGTGAGTGTTTCAAAAGCGTTTTTTTCCTGAGGCGCATTTACTTCCCGTCGAACGGGACTTTCTTAGAACTATCACAAGAGCAAGAGCGCTGTTGAACATCAACTCGGCTGCCAGACAGACAGAAATGTGATAGTTTTCATACAAGTTCCATACTGAGAAGATTACGTTTGAGACCAGTTAATGAGTACATAATTCCAAAGCAATCCAAAACTGGCCAAGCAAAGCACAAATCTCCAAAAACAAAGTGCCACTCAGCTCTGATTCCATTCCAGGGTTTCTGTCCTAGTTCCTGCTACTAGTGACATAAATAAGAGAGCATCAGGCAGATTCTGGAAATAAAACAATCTTCTCCATTAACAATAACTTTCAGATCCTTAAAGAGTTTGTTAATTAATGCTATATGCTTTTGTTAAAGCCGGCAGCCTGCATAATTTCAACTTATTTTTGTTTTGAAAACTACATTACCATTATTATTATTCAAATCATGTTTTTTCATTGTGTATTCCAGTTAATCTCAAGATAATCTTAAAATCCTCAAACTGAAGTTGGGCTATTTTGATTCGGTTAAAAATTAAACAAAATGAAACTAAAACCATAAAATATATCAGCTATATCCTATTCTTCATAATGAACGATAAACAAATCCAAATGTTATAATTCACCTTTTTGCTAGTTTGTGGCTTGAATGAACCAGTGCTGTTAAAAATTATTTGTAAAAACTGTGTAAAAAACAAAGGGCATTTTAATATTGTGTTCACAACATGCAAATCTTTAGTGTAAATATATATTTTTACAATTTATGCTGAGCTGTGAAATATGCCACTGGTTAGGAACTGCTTTTTAAAATTGCTACATATAATATCCATAATATGATTTTGTAACATTTGTATCCAGTAAAAGGAAAAGTCACGGAAATTCAATGGTTAAATAATTTAGAAACCTTGATTATTCCTGCTGTAATGAATACGTTTATAACTAAATGATCTCCAATAGTACACATTGAGCACACATCCTTGATGTTTTTACCTTGCAGATTAACTCAGCATGTCGGTGGAAAACTCAAAGTCGTTTAAGTTCACCTTCCAGTCGTCTGTGCACAGTTCCCACGTCTTGCAATGTCTGAATGAGCAGAGGAAGAAAGATCTTCTGTGTGATGTGACCGTTGTGGCGGAGACCCAGAGTTTTCGGGCGCACCGTGCAGTTCTGGCATCCTGCAGTGATTATTTCAGCGCTCGTTTGTCCAGTCATACATCTGAAGGAATAATCATAAACCTTCCTGATGAGGTAACAATATAATTAAAAGAAGTTGTTCATGGGATATCTTTGGCCCACAGAAATCTTTAAAGGGATAGTTCACCTACAAATTCTGTCATTAATTCGTTCCAAACCTGCAAGACAACCTGCAAGTTCATTTTCAGAACACAAATTAAGATATTTTTGATGAACTCTGAGAGCTTTCTGACTCTGCATAGACAGCAACACACAGACAGAATTGTAATTTTTACGTGGACTATCCCTTTAATTCAATGTCTGTGTGAGATATAATGCATTTCTATCTACTTGATTTGAAACGTTGTTTTTTCTTTTTCTTTTGAAGGTTACCTCAGATGGATTTGAACCCTTGCTGGACTTTGCCTACACCTCAAAACTCATCTTCACCAAAGAGAACGTGCTGGAAATCCGTAACTGTGCCTCTGTTCTTGGTTTTAAGAACTTGGACAAAGCCTGCTTTGACTTCCTTCTCCCCAAGTTCTTCGACAGCAGCAGAAATGCATCCAAAGTCCAGAGAAAGTGCTGCAAAACCAAATGCTGCAAATCACGAGGGGCTGAATTGAGCTTGATCAATGGAGATGACGCTGTTGATGAAGACAAATCATTACTTCAACCGTTGCAGCTTCAACTTGAAGTCAAAGAGCCATCATGTCCTCCTTCGGTTGCCATTGAGGATGTCGGAAAAAGCTGGCAAAGCCAGAAAGACACAGATTACTCCTTTCTGTGCCCGAAGTACCGGAAGTTTCAAATTGCTTGCGGGAAGGAGCGATCCTGTCTGGATGTTTGCGACTCGAAACCCATGTCCCTTGATAAGACAGAAGACTGTCCTTTAAACTGCCTGCCTTGCTCGAGCAATGAAGACGGCAAGGAGATCTTATCATGCGAAAAGACACCTGAAGATTCTCTTCTGCCGGAATGTTGTCCCCTGAATCCTGGTCCTTGCACAGACCAGCCGTTATTTGCAGGCTGTAATGAGTCTACACAATCCATTTGTGACTCCGAAAAATGGGGAACGTCTCCTCGCTCAGGACCGGAGGATGTTTTGAATCCATTCATGGAGCTCAGAACTGACCAATGTAGCGAACAGAGGAGCACGGAGGAAATAGAGGTGGCCAGACAGCTCACGTTCTGGACGGATTCTTGCCAGGCCTCTCGCTCTGGCCTGGGCTTGGTGACGAAACCCTCCAATCTCAACTGTCTGAAAAGCTGCCACCCGGATCCCAGAGCAGTGGAGTGTCCGTTCCTGCAGAACTTTGGTGCGGTGGGAGCTCATCTGCACGATGGAGAGGGGGGACCCATGTCACAGGACAGTCCATACATGCCCTCCAACCAATCAGGAGAGGACTCTGACAGCTTTGACACGGAGGGGGACAGTGAGTCTTACAGCAGTGAACGAGTGTGTGAGGTGAGGCCTGCTTGTTTGTTAGTGATGCTTCATTGGTGTGAATAAAACCTTATCCCTAAAGCTTCTCTGCTTGAATGATGAATCAAATTGTTTGTTGAGGAAAGATATGCATTACATTTTTAAGTGATCAAATGTCCAGTTGTCGAGATATTTGTAATAATATGTAAATTGATAATAATAAAGTCAAATTATTTTGTAAACTAAATGGTCACTAATGTTTTTGACCTTTTTTAAATGTACAGATTATGAATAATTTTTTACAAATATATAAATATTTTATTTACTGATTATTCATATTTTAAACAAATATGTTATGATTATTATTCATATTTTTGTGGTTGTCATTATTAACAGCAATTTGTATTCTTATTATATATTAGTATTGTATTATTTTATAGAATTATATTAATGTATATAATTATATTAATATAAAATGATGATGATGATGATTATCCAAAGTTGTTTTGGAATCTAAACAGTTGTGAATTTTAATTTTAATTTTCTAATTGTCAAGCAACACATTTCTTACTTAAGAAGTTATAAAGTTGAGCAATTTAATTAATAAATTATAGTAAATTTTATTAATAAATGATCTTACTTAAGTATAAAGTATTAAGTATAAAGTTGACCAATTATCCAACGATAAATTTAATTAATTACTTTGCCTGTTAATAGCACTGATGGGTGACTTTCTTTAGAGACCCACAAAATGGTGCAATTTACCAGCAGTCTGCTATTAAATCAATATTAATAAAGAAAAATTGGTCAATCCAACAATTGAGATCTTATCTAGTCACTAGATTCTCTTACAGTTGGAATAAGCTAAAACCTGGCAGGGTTTCTAGTGAGCATTTTTAGATTTGATAATTTTGGTTGGACTTTGCTCTCTTCAGTGCCTTTTGAGCGGGCTGGAATCATAATTACTTTGCACACCTGATAATAATGACTTGTGAGGTCTAAAGTCCACACAAGTCCTAACCTTAAAAGAAGCATTAACACATAAATCTCTTACTCACTGAATTTTAAGTCAAGTTGACATGTGTTTAAAATATGAACGGATCTGCTTCCGTGACTTCCATGACATGATTGTTTTGATTGTTGATTGTTTTCCTCCAGATGGCGCTGCCGCTCTCTGTGGATCAGATCGTGTCTCTGAGCAGGAACGACTTCCAGCAGATGCTGAAGCAGCAATGCTTGACACGAGAGCAGCTTGACGTTGTGCATGACATCCGCAGACGGAGCAAAAACAGGATTGCAGCCCGCCGCTGCCGCAAGCGGAAACTTGACTGCATACACAACCTGGAGTGTGAAATCGAGAAACTGGTGAGTATTCAAAAGATCCTACTAGTCTGAGGGATCCTTAAAGGTTCAAATATATAGCTGTGCTCTCTTCCAGCACTTCAGATACCCCATACAGGATTAAAGTTTTCAGCAGCTTGTTCAGTGAATTTCACAAAAACCTGGATGGATCATAGTGTTTTTCTTTCTTTTTCTTTTATATATACATATACATATAACATTTTATAAGATTTTAAAGTTTTACAAAATATATATTATTGTTTTATATATTCACATTTTACTGTGGTTTTAAAACTTAATTTAAAATTTGTTTTGTTATAACTGGTGAAAAATATGACCTAGATGAGTTTTTGTGAGATTCATCCATACATTTATTGCATGGAAAATGTACATCCATTTGGTTTACTCAGTGTTAAAATAAATAGACTAATAAACTTAATGTGATGCATATTTGTCAGTCATACACAAAAAAATGTTTGTAAGATTTCTGTAATAGTGGTAATAAATATAACTTGTTTTAAATGCACAATAATCAGCAATAAATCAGTCTCATACATTTTTACTGAATTGCTAGCCTGGGCCCGCCCATACTTCCTCTAACGCTATCATTTCGCGAGCACCAATGAGAAACAAGCTCAAAAATGTGTAGTCCAATAAAATATTACATGCAACTCAAATGCCAAAAAAGTGTATATGTATGTTAAAGTGTATATATTTTGTTTCTTTGTGCTCTGCAGAGGAGTGAGCGAGAGAAGCTGACATCTGAAAGGATAAAGCTGAATCAGATGAAGATAAAGGCCTGGCAGAGTTACTCAGGCCTGTATGAGAGGGTCTGTACTGAAGCCGCCCTCAGACCTGAGCAGCTTCAGGTGCTAGCTAAATATTCCTCTCCAGACTGCCCGCTGTCTGCCTTCCTGTGCCCCTCTCCAGACCTTTCTCAGAGTCTCCAGGCTTCAGACTTCTACACACAAACCTGTTGCTCTGGGGCCAAACCACCACTTAGTTCCTCAATGGAAAATACTGTTGCACAGTCAAGCTCACAGAACTTGTTACCTCTTGGGGTCACAGAAGCACAGTCGCAAACCTGTCCTCCTGACGCCTCGCCATTGGAGTGTAGTTTAATGGTGAAAGTCGCCACTGCCCTGCCCATCAGCAATCACGAAACAGACAAATTACAAAATTAAGCGTGTTGGTTGAAGGAAGGGCCATAGAAAAAGTGAAAATGACTTTAATTATTCACTAATGGTGCATTTAACAAACGTGACATCACTACTGTCCTCGTCTGATTGTAGGTGCGTTATATTTTATTTTTTGTACTCGAACCCTTTAAGCATTAGCATTAAGTTTGTACTGGTCAGTGTTTAATGAAGTATTCCTTTACCTATGTAAAATGATCATTTACAGTCTATACACATGCATGTCCCCGAACATCCTCACAATCAATCAACCTCAATTCACAGGATCATTTTTGGACTCGCAACACAACAAACCTCATCTCACAGCTCAATAATAACCTTTTTTTCCTTCTCAGGGGACATGAAGCTATTGGACTGCACTGTTTTTGCTTAAACTGTGACACTCAAAATGTCTTGAAACTTTAGAAGAGACCATTGAATCTGGGAATCAAACTCTCAGGTGTTTATAACTGCACATGTAGTTTCACTAATATTGATTTTATGCAATTAATCATTTCTCCATCAGATGTGGCAGAAGGGAAATCCATTTGTAAGCAAAAACAGTTTCATTGTATGTGTTGCCTTAAATAAAAATGTAATGTTTTTTTCTTTTTAAATTTAATGTGATAACACTTATTCCGCTCTAATGTTTTGCTTGGAACCAGATTATCATCTCTTCAGAAAACTTGATAATAAATGACTTGCAAAAATGTGTACATATGAAACAAATTCTTTTCCTTCCTAAGTAGTTAACTTTGTAAATATCTAAATATTAGCGTAGTGTGCGTCCTGTGCGTATTGCAAAATGGCGGTAAGTTACAGTGACGCAGTTAGTCACAGAGAAGACAAGTTATTAATTAAAGTCATTATTTTAATTTTCTTTGCGTACAATTTTTTTTCTTATTGCTTCGTAACATTTAGATTGAACCACTGATGGCAGATGGAGTATTCTGACGACAGTCCTTCCGGTTTTTATTTAAAAACAATTATCTTAAATTGTGCTCCGAAGACAAACGAAGCTTTCACAGGTTTGAAATGGCATGGGGGGTGTAGCCTTAGGTCCGCCCATACTTTCTTTGATGCTACATTCATTTCGCGAGCAAAGTTAGTTTTAGAGCATTTCAGATTCCCAAAAAAGTGGGAACCAATGAGAAACGAGCTCCCGCCCCCCCAGCATACCAGCTTTTAAACATAGACGTAAACATTTAAACAAACGTAGTATACAGAGGCATCTGATGGACGCAGGTTAAGCCCGCCTCCCAGAAGGCGGTTAGTAAGGTAGCTTGGCCGGGCATTTCTCAATGTCAAGGAAGGATCCTCGGAAGCCAGAATTTCGAGGATGCTACGTCATCGACATTCGTTGAAGGACTGTTCCAATGTTGAGGATCCTCGGAGTCCTTCGTTCGAAAAATACGCCAACGGGGCAATAGGCTTTCAAATGTAAGTATATTTACAAATTACTTAAAAAACATTTTTGTATTAAAAAGTACAGATTACTACCGTATTGATATTATAAATTCTAGAAATTACGTTATTAATAGCTAACTGAACCGGACCTGTCATTTCACAATTATTAGCCGTCACCGGCATTTCTTTAGTAATGTTTGCACTTCCATTTTTCAGCGTGGAAGCAGACCTTTTCACTGACGTAATGACGCAATAATGTGCACTTGCTAGCCTGTTCCATTTACGCATTCTCCGAATGCTTAAGAGGAGCCACGCCTAGCCTCTGAAGGAAGTGACTTGGAAGGACCAGTCCTGCCAAGGACGTATCCTTGACATTGAGAAACACCTTTAGTCTCGCGTAGCTAGACCTTCAGACTGACGGCTGAAGGTCTGGAAATCATAGCTGCTTTCTTTGGCAAGGTCCGCCCATAAAGCCGTTTGAACGAAATGTCAAACAACCAATCTCAGTTCGTTTTGTTCAGCGTCACGTTTCGGGGCGTCCCCACAACAACAGACCAGCATGCAACAAGCCAGTCAGCAGAGAAAATCAACGAAGTAGAAGAAAACAAGCAATA
>JAUMHI010000051.1:7931449-7948653 GCA_032359435.1 Enteromius unitaeniatus
AGTAGGAAACGTATGCAGACTTTGTTCAGAGACCTTCAAAGCATCTAAAACTAACAAACACAGATTATTTTGTGGACGCGACACTCGCGCCCCCC
Source organism: Enteromius unitaeniatus (assembly GCA_032359435.1). Classification (NCBI taxonomy): domain Eukaryota; kingdom Metazoa; phylum Chordata; class Actinopteri; order Cypriniformes; family Cyprinidae; genus Enteromius; species Enteromius unitaeniatus. The sequence continues at coordinate 7,931,545 of JAUMHI010000051.1, forward strand.
GGAAATCCACTCAAATTCAACCAATCAGATGACGACTTCGACACTGCTGAAGTATTTCCAGAAAAGTGTACCATATGCATCAGACGTTCAGCCAACGCTCTGTGGGCATGACATCTGAGGCTGAGACTAAGCTCCTATGAGCTTTAAAGTAGCGGAAGCCAGGCTAGGGTAAGTGATTAATGACCAAATTTTCAGTTTGGGGTGGAACCCTTTAACTGACCATTGAAGGACCAAACAAATTCTCAAAGAGGGTAAATTCGAATAAATATTGGGTTTATATTGTATAACAATACCTATAAATGTAATTTTAGGAATCTCTCAAAAGGTTTCGATATTTACAGTGTTGCACCAACCCAGACAAAATTTGGCATTTGCTCAGTCTCCTCGTGCTTGATAAACTATCATAATTACAGCACCTGTAGCTGCGTCTGTAATGTGTAAACACGCTTCAGTCTAAACAAAGACAGCTCGAGGACAAATTCGTGAAATAATTTTATATTACAATCTGTGTTGTCTCCGAACTAAGAATGTGTGCTCTGATAATGACAGGCTGTGAGGCATTTTTCATCATTTCAATCACTTTGATGGATACGTTCTGTTCGGCTGTCAGCTTCAGAACTGTGTGTTCATGTTTGTGTGCTCTGTTCCCTTGGGTTAATCTGGCATGATCATCCATTTCTGTACAGAGACAGCCATCGGTCATAATTGATCTTCATTTGACAAAGCACCATCAGAAAACAGATTCTTTGTTTTTGGTATCTAGTATCCTAGTATTCATTTTACATTAAAAATCATATTTATGTTCACGTTATAGTTAGAAAAGCATACACTAATAATAAAAGTTTGTGTTTGTGTAATAATAAAAGAATTTTGTGTTATAGTTTGGAAAGGAGAGTAAATTGTCAAGGGCAAAATTTCATGCTGTGGGTCTGTCAAACACAACCAATGTTTTGTGCCAAGGTTGTGGTCATGAAGCTTAAGATAAGACATCAGAGAAAGACGAGGTCTTCAGAGAACTATACAGATGCATCCTTCTGTGAGACAAATTGATTTGGTGGATGATAACTGGATGTGGTTTTGCTTTATGTCCGGGTGTCATGGTTTTATTTCATAACGTGTCACGGGGAGCACAAAGTCCCTCGCTGTTTTGAGAGGAGCTTCTCAGGTAAGATGAGCGGAGCATGTCACATGCAAGTAATCTCTGACCTCATTCATTCAAGATTACAATGTTAAAGACAAAAAAAAAGAGAGGAACGGCTTGGGGGTTTTGATTAAGAGTTATGAGGTTAGCAGATTAGGGACAGGGAAAACAGTATTACGGCAGTATAAACCGAATCCCAGAATTAATCAAAATACTAAAAAGGAAAAAAACCTTAAGCTGGCAGTAAACATCATCACATTCAGCAGCACAGTAATATTATGCCATCTGTGTGGATTTGAATAAAAGCTCTTACTGATGCACTACACTAGTGCAGAAATATGATGATATTCACTCGGTCACTGATGCATTTTCACTCATACTTTTGCTTAATTTACATGTTTTTCAGAACATCAACTCAGCTCCACACAAGCTCACCCCCACAGTCCTGGTCATGGGCGTTATAAACCTGATCATGATCTTCTTAAAGACCTTGTTCAAGAGTTGAATAAAAGGTTAGTTAGATAACAGCACCCATTAAACACCTTCTCTCTTCCCTCTCTTGACCTCAAACAGGCCTTCTTGAAGTCTTGAGGCCAGCTTCTGCAAAAGAATATCATAAAGAAGCTAAATTAAAAACATAATTACCATTTAAGTGCCACAGTAGTTCAATAATGCTCATAAAAAATAGACACATTCAACCACAATTGAAGCAAATTGTTCAAGCGGCTCTTTAAAAAAAAGAAAGTAGACAGTGAAAAGAGGTGGTAACTCCACCCTAAATTGAAAATGTTACGTAATCACAAAAACCATTTTGTTCCAAACCTGTAAAAGCTTAGTTCGTCCTCAGAACAAAATGTAAGATATTTTGGATGAAAACCAGGAGGCTTGTCACTGTCCCATTGACTGCCAAGTAATGAACACTGTCAAGGTCCAGAGAAGTATGAAAGACATCGACTCCATCTGCAATCATTGATTCAATCTGAATGTTATGAAGTGATGAGAATACTTTTTATATGGAAAGAAAACATAAATATGGGCTTGGAAAGACATGTGGATAAGTAAATAATGACAAAAAAATTTAAGTTGGGTTGGAGCAATCCTTAAAATAGAAAGAAAAAAGCAAAAAGAAACATCACAACGAAGAAAAAAAAGGGATTGTGTTAAGGGGCTGTTTCTTCAGTCTTTGTGCTTGACCATCTCTGCAATGTATCGAATAAGAAGTAAAACAACAAAACCCATGTGGAGAACACTTCAAAAAAATGGCAGTTTGCCCTAAACCGAGTGAATGAATCTTAAGAGTCAGTCATTTTCAGTAAATCAAATATATATATATATATATATCTCAAGTCCAATTGCCAAACATGGAATCTTATGAGCTGTTTTATTAGTGTATCAAAAATGAAGCTACTTCAAAGTCCGTTTCCAATTACCAAACTAATGGTGCCGGTTACTTTTATGAATCAAACACATATGTAGATGTTGAGCAGTGTAGTTAGTTATTCATATTACAGTGTTGTTAAAGATCCAAATTTTGTCATAGTATTTTATGAATATGAATACTGTATTTTTGCCGTATTTACAATGGAAGCACTCAAGAATCTGCATTGTTTGGTTCTTTATTGTCACCCAGGTTTGGAACAGCAAGAGTATAAGTAGGCCTACGCTAAATTATAAAAAAAAAAAAAAAAAACATAAAATTTTGGGTAAACTATCCATTTAATGTCAAATTAGTCATATTTGGATTCACCTAATTACAAGCCCACAGAACAAAAGTAAGTATTTGTTTCTAAACTACCCTCAACTACACAGTGTGAATCTTTGTGGTTGATGTCCCATAGTACAAAGATTTCACTAATGGCACCGCTGTCTAATCAGTGCACAGGCTTGCCTCTCAGACAAAGGTGAGTGTTATTTGGCATAAGAGGACAGTCATTAGCTCTAATAGAGCACTTGGACTTGTGCATGTCATCTCCTATGGCTTAATGTGCGTTTGAGGGTTCTCCTGAGAGCATTACAGAAACTGTGCACCTGCAGCCCTCATTCAAAACCTTTGTCCCACAAAGAGGCAGGATGGCGTTATCACGGCCAAATGGTTTAGAATGTGTATGTGCGCTGAGTTCTGGGTAACAGGGACAGTGCGCTAGAAAGGCCTGAATGAATTTCTCATGCTGAGATAAAATAACCCAGCATGCTGCATGCATCTGGTGTAATGCAAAGCAGGTGTATACCTTTAAATTTGGTAATTAAATGCACTTCCTCTGCCAATTGCTGGTCTAATACTTGGTTAGTTGGTCTAATCTGGATAAATTCAACATGAAATCAAAATGAAGAAAGCACGTAGTAACTAGTAGTAACACACACACACAGTATATACACTAATAAAATAAAATAATCTAATTAATTTAAATGTCAGTACATCGTGACTGCTCCAATCTTCAGCTCCAATTGAATTTGCTTAAAAAACAGCTCAATATTTAATTAGCTGAACAGTAAATTCATATGAGCTGCCATTGCTTTCCTGTATCCCAGTCAGCATTTCACCATCCAGTCCAGTAGATGGTGGAATTAAAGTCATTCAGGTTTAAAACGACACAAGGGTGAGTAAATCAAATTTTTGAGTGAATTACTCATGTAAAGTTGATTATTTTCAGGCCTGATTTTGTGAATTTAGCATTATTATCTGGAAAACACACTGACTTTGAATTGAAGTTCAGCCTGCATTTTTGCATGACACTGAGGAACTGATGTCTTTTTCTTTTTATTTCTCTCTCTGCTTCCTCTCAACCTCACTTGAAAAAAACATGTTCAGTGTGTTTGCTTTGACATACACTGTCCCATAGGTCCTACCAAGCTGTTCAGAAGACAGAGTCAGAGCAGACCTGTCTGTGAAGTAACAGGTGAATGTGAAACAGAAGAGCAATTTCCTTGTCTCTTTTAAACAAAAGCTTTCAAAATGAATCAAGGTGTTTGTCAGATTATACGCTTCCAAATGCAGGCTTCACATCACAAAAAAAAAGGGCTTAAAAATTGTTGTCCCGAATGGCATGCATTAGCATAAAAACATAGAGAAGAAGACTGATCTGTCATTAGTGTTAAAGTGACACAGACAGACAGATAGTCTCTGTTCTCATGTGATGTTGCTATTAATCATTACAGAGGCACTTAGAAGCACATGGACGGATCACATCTGCAATGTTTGTTTACCAAAGTTGATCGCATTTGTTATCAGGGGACATCAATCTGACCCTCAGCTATATGACTGAGGCGTTGTTGCGCTGTACTGATATCATATACTTTATCTAAATCGAGCAAACAAATTATTTACGAGGTTCAGGTGATTCACTTTATGTAGACACATAACCATATAATTTTTGAGAAAAGGAAAATATTTACAGAACATTTACATACAATGGGTTCTAGGGTTACCGACAGATATATAGATATATAGATAGATAGACAGACAGACAGAAGAAAGATAGACAGATAGATAGATAGATAGATAGATAGGTAGACAGATAGATTGATTGATTGATAGAGGACAGACAGATAGACAGAAGAAAGATAGATAGATAGACAGACAGATAGATGACAGACAGACAGACAAAAGAAAGATAGATAGATATATAGATAGACAGAAGAAAGATAGATAGATAGATAGACAGACAGACAGATAGATGACAGACAGACATATAGAGGACAGACAGATAGATAGATAGATAGACAGACATATATATATATATATATATCCCCACTTCTACATGATACAAGAAGCAGAGTTTTTAAATTATTTTTTATGTTTTAAGATTATTTCAATGGCCGTTGCATGTGTTCAGTGAAGTCTGAGGGCTTTGAAACCAACTGCCAGGCCCAAACAGCCCCTAGCAGTCCTTATCTTCTTAAGTGTGAATAGCCCTCAGTCTCTCTGAAGCGCTATAATTTCTATACGTTTGCCAATAGCCCACGAGCTTCCCTTCACATGTGGACAAACTCACAAACACAACAAAACATCTTTCATGTGTAAATTTCCCAGAGGCCAAAACTGATCCAGAACCATTGTCTTTCTGGTCCAGACACGGCTGACCTAAATATGCATAACGGACAGCAGCAAGTCCAATTATATATATATATATATCATCTATCTGTCTGTCTGTCTATCTATCTATCTTTCTTCTGTCTGTCTATATATCTATCTATCTTTCTGCTGTCTATCTGTCTTTCTATCTGTCTGTCCTACATATACATATATATATATATATCACCTTTGACCACAAAACTAGTGATTTATATTATCGACAACTAAATAAAAAAAGCTTTCCAGTGATGTACGGTTTGCAAGGATAGGACAATATCAGGCTGAGATACAACTATTTTGAAATCTGGAATCTGAGGGTGCAAAAGAAAATTTCCAATTTCCAATTGAAATTCTTAGCAATGCATATTACTAATCAAAAATTATGTTTTGATATATTTACAGTAGGAAATGTACAAAATATCTTCATGAAGAATGATTTTTACTTAATGTCCTAATGATTATTTGGCAGAAAAAAAAAAAAATCAATCATTTTGACACTTGAATGAATTTTTGGCTATAGCTATCAACACACCCCAGTGGTCCTTGGTCACATATACAGTTCTTTTAGACACACTTTGAGCAAATTTTATCTGGAGCACAAAAATCTAATCAAGACGATCACCCTCATCTCGGAACATCTTATCCTTTCTGTTATGCATTAAGGCACATCTGATGTATTTTCTGTGAAAAGGCGTTTAATCTTAAGAGTAATTTGTCTGGGTCATGGAGCAGGTAGCACTTGAAGCAGAGGCTGACCTTTGAACTTTATTTGATTGTGCCTCAGTTTGAGAAAGAACACTTCGGTCAGTCCCTCGAGGCATGTGCTTTGTGTGCAGCAGGCAGAACGTCTTGAATTGTTAGGGTCAAAATGGGAAAAAAGTAATGGAGAAACAGTCATGCCTTACATTCCCTTTGGAACAGTCATGGATTAGAAGCATCTCCTCTATAATTTTCTGTTGTTACATAATGCTGCAATTAATAGAACCCGCGTCACTGATAAAAGAACGCCTGGAACAAGATAAATGCCCAAGAGTGTGTAAAAAAAAAAGTTTGCATTTATTTATTAAATCAAGAACAGCACAAGAAAATGCTACCGTATAATGCTTGTAATTTAATAAATATCTCAAAATAAAGTAATCCTTTTTATTTTCAGTTCAGATATTACCTGTGTACTTAACACAAGACCAACACAACACAACCTGTTATAAAAACCTGCAAATTTAGGAATAAAAAGCACATAAACAATTGATAAAAACAAACAGCCTCAGAGATTGATTTCACCGGCAAGTACGTCAAAAGCTGAGCTGCTCCTTGCTCACATGACGGTTGGAGGTGGATCTAGGCCATTGTCTCTTTTCTCTGGATGCGTTTGGGGTTACATAAGACTCCAGACAAGCCGGCTCTTCCTCTGTGTCTGCCTCTCTTCCTCAACGCCTTGTGGCACCTGAGGGATATGCCCAGGTCTTCCATCACAGCACTGAAAGAGACACACTGTCAAAAAAGAACACGAGGGCTTGCGTGAGTCTCTACACACACACACACACACAGACACACACGCGTCCAGTTGGGTTATTCAAATGAATATGATGCTTATAGTGTCACTGCACTGCAAAACATATAGGATATAAAAATATATGATAAAGAAACAAAGCAAGCAAATATTTGCTTGGAGTTTTAGCTGCACTCCATTGGTTTGACTATAATTAGGCTACTTTTAGTCATGAATTATAATCACTTACACTCATGTGGTTCCAAACCCATAAGACCTGTGTTTATCTTCAGAACACATTAAAGATATTAGTGATGAGATCGGAGAGCTATCTGGCCCTCCATGGACAGCGACACAACTAAAAGTATCCAGAAACGTTACTTTTTCCTTTTTTTTGCACAAAGAAAACAAAAAGAACATAATTTACTCAACCATTCTTCTCTCTTCTCCATTTTAGAGTATCATAAGGCATATGTGCGGTTTCCCCTAAATGTAAACGACCACAGATTATGTACATGCACATGCTCCCTCCGGACATAAACAACACTGATTACGTCGAATACGTTAAAGCGGCATATGCATTGTGATACTCTTCCAAAATGGCAGAAGATGTAACTCAAAGGAAAATGGTTGAGTAAAAAAAATTATAAATACATATATTATTGTGCAAAAAAAGTATTGTTGTAGCGTCACAAAACCGACAATGAGCTACTGATTTACCAGTGTTTTTACTATGCTTCTGGATTATTTCAGTTGTATTGCAGTCTATGGAGGGTCAGATGGCTCTCTGATTTCATCAAAAATATTTTAGTTTGTGTTCCTGGCAAAGGTCTTACGGGTTTGGAACGACACAAGGGTGAGTAATTAGTAACAGAATATTCATTTGGCGGTGAACTAACCCTTTAAAGGGCTTGTGTGGAAAAAGCATGAAATGATGTGGAGAACACAGTGACTTTAATGCTGTGAAACTCTCATGCGACTGACTTCAACTGACCTCCTAAATCTCCTCAGAAAAAAAGATTTGGTTTATATCGCAAGGACGCACTATAGATTTCACTTGCTGTACAGCTTATTTTTTATTGTGATTTGTTTCAGAGTGATTCTCCTGGTTTTGGTCTGGTCTGCCATGAGATGCATGAAGGCAGAATGCCGTTGGGGACGTGGGAGGCAGATAAGGCCACTGTGAGCGGTGAATTCTCTCCCAGATGATTACGGTTATCCTGTGGGCTAATTTCAGAGCCGGTAATCTTAGACTTTTTAATTGTTCTTTCTTTTTGAGGGCATCAATATTTAATCAAGCCATTATGAAGACTTTTCTCTTGATGTCTTTTCTCTGCCAAATACAGCTAAAGTTAATTACGTTCCAGAAAATGATATCAGTGTTTCACCACTTGTACGCTCAGTGTCAGGTATTTAAACAAAGAAGAAGTGAACTGGAGTTTACTGATTGGAAAAACACATTTACTACTAACTTTACCCGACGTTGGTTTCTGTATGTGCCCTGTTATTAACATCATTACTTTTTCATCATCAAAACTGGCAGTAATCTCCTAAAAACGTTTTTAATTATATACCTGTTAAAAATGTAATTCATATAGTGCTGTCGAATCAATCACGATTAATGTGTGTATACAGTACTGTGCAAAAGTATTCTAGTCAGAGTGATTTACATGTTAAGTCAATGCAAAGACGCGATTAGACATCCTGCAACGTGATTTGTGCAAATTAAGTTGTGTGAAGTTGAATGCTCAAGTTGAAAAATCTGTACTTTGGCGAAAAAATGGAGGCAGAATTCTAAAACTATGGAGGACTAAATCATCGTCGCTGCATGTGGAGGAGCTGTACGACACATCTTCGTACATTAATATAAACAGGATTAAAAAGGAAATAAATACTAGTTTAATTTAACCAAAGTTTATATTTTTGTCATTAATTGTAATAATGTGAGATTATTTTCTGACAACAGCCAGTGCTCCACACAGAGATCTGATCTGATCATCATCCAGTCTGTCTGGAATCACATGAAGGAACAGAACAAACTGAGACAGACTCAATCCAGAAGAACTTTAGGCAAGAATTTTAGTCATGTAAAAATGCTGTAAAATGAGGATGCTTTCAAAAATAATGCCATGAATAGATTTCATTTATTAATTAACTTCTATGAACTAAATCAAATAAATATTTGGTATTAAAACTTAAGAAGTAAAACAGCTTCCGTTAGTAGTAGTTTTTCAAGGAGCTTTCCAGGTAGGTACTTCATGTGATTCCAGACAGAAGGATGATGATCAGATCAGATCTCTGTGTGGAGCACTGGCTGTTGTCAAACAATAATCTCAATGCATTATTACAATTCATGACAAAAATAATGTTATATTTCCAACTGACACGCTACCACAAAAGATAGAAATATCTGACTTAATACCATTTTTTTGGTGCTGAAAATACTAGTGGCCTAAGAGTTTTGCACAGTACTGTATATATATGATTTATATTATACAAATAGTAATACATATTACATATATTTATAAAAAAATATACATATATGTCTGTGTGTTTATATATACACATATAAAAATACATTGATATAATTATAATATTATCAGTATTATAAACATATCAATGTAAATACAGGCAATTTATCCGTAAATTACATATAGAATTATTTGTTTTTATATACTTTTATTTTGAAATAATTTACATTTTAAACAGTTAAAATAAAGAATATAATTACTTCATTGATATTTTTATGATTATTAATATTATTTTTAACATAAATTCTATATTCATGTCCTATTAGTATCAAACTAGAAGCAGTGCTGCATTTAACACATTGAAATTCAGTTCAAAAACTTCCTCTATTCTAATATACTAACGTGAATACTAGATTTATCAAAGATTATAATAAATATTGCTCATATTATTTTGTATCTGACAGTCTTGACCGATCTTAAGTACATATTTTGTATGGACACTAGAAATAGATCTGTCTGACATAAATGATTTAAACAAACTTGTTTCTGTATTGTGTCTTGCCTTAAGAATCAGTGGGCTATAGAAGAACAGGGGCCAGTTGCATAAACTTAGCCTTCATGTTAAGACATTGTCTTAAGAGCTAGTCCGACCAACTAGCAGTTAGCCAAGAGTAATCTGTTCTATTTTTTGGACTCAGCTTAGACTAATATACATTTTTATCATTTGAATAAAAAAAAAACTGACCAGTCTTAAAAGAAAATAGCTGACTAACTTATAAGACTAGACTTAACATTTTATGGAACCCAGATCATTATCATAACCCTCATTATAATTGTCATTACCTTCACTCTGCGGGTCAAACGTTTGAGGGAGCAATGTGGACATGAAAGGTAGAATTTAGGCCATCAAATCTAGAAGGTCTGCACTTACATTTCTTGCTGCACATGGCCGTAATTGAATAGCTTCTACCAGTAAATAAAAGTTTCAGAGAGCACTCCATTTCTTATCTGTCTGCAGACAGTGTGTGCAACGAGAAATGAAAGTGTTCTTCATCTCCTTGAAAACCATACTAAATTTCTGAGCCGCCTGGGCGCTGGATTGAGGTCAAGGGTTTGGGCAGATGGTTTGGAAGTAACCAGTGGATGGGCGAAGGAGGGAAAGGAGTTTATATTTCTTTAAATAACGCACAGCCCTTACAGATATGAGAGTGTGTGTCTAACACGAAGAACATATGTCATCCCTGAGGAGCCGCCCGCTCTCTAAATCTGTTGATAAGGACGTGCCAGAGGAGGAGATGGAATCGCTTCTTTGCAGCTGCCGGGATTGGACTCCGTAAAAGAAACAGAAGGCCTTGTGCATGCAGATCAATGATAAAAATAGAACAAAAAGCAGGACAAGATCATTAACATGCAAGTGATAGTAAAATATAAGCGGCATTCACGTGCAAAAAATAAATAAATAAATATGATGCTAAAACATGCATTCAGTTAATATACATTAGCATTGAATCAGTACCAAAAGGTTGTCTTTGGTATGATGCTAACCATTGATACTCAAATAAATATCCTCTGGCAACTGAGAAAATTAAACTAGGGCTGTTGATAATTTGTGCTAAACTTTATCAGGTTTTTTTTTTTACTTGAAGTAGAATGTGCAAAAAAAAGAAAATGATATATATATATATAAAAACAATGCAATTTAATCTAACAGTCTGTAGTCAATGCATTTTTTTTATAATTACATAACTTTTATATTTTATACAAATATATTTTAATAAAATATATATATATTTAAAAAAAAAAAAAAAAAATATATATATATATATATACTGTATATATATATGTTAATAACTGTTAATAAAGGTAAATGCTGTTTCATCTGCAAGAATGAGTAAATAATCTTTCCCCGATTTTTATAAACTTACCATAAGTGTCGTATGACCTTATAGAAATTATATTTCATACTTTGAATGACTTTGCTATTCAGATTAAATGACTTTACTTTTGTTACACATGCCATCTGGATTTGATCTATAAATCAAACAAAACATTTCAACTTCACTAAATGCATTACAGACATATTTAATGGCTGTTGTGCATCAACACATAAAATTTTACACTTCACATCATGCTGTTTTAATTGCCAAACTGTGCTGAAAGCAGCACTTCCTCATCCAGATCAGGTAATAAAGCTTGCAAGAGTGTGATAAGCAAAAGTTTGACTCTTTTTCTTACTATGTATGTCGTGCAAAACAAGCAAGCTAACCAAAATGGTTTCGAAAATGTAAACACCTGCATGATAAACAGAGCGTGCTTTAAGTCTGTGACAGGTTCCTGTCCAGTGGGCTGCAGCAAAAACATGCCGCAAGTGTCTCATTTGTGTTTACATGGCTCATTTCGGCTCTGACAGCGGTGAGGTAATTAGCTCCTGTAAGATTCAGACCCCACGGGGGCGTTCCGCCAGCCTCTCACTCACCTCTTCAATATCGCTGTTTTCCCGTGACTTGTAGATGAACTCTCCGATAGCCACGAACACAGACAACACGAGACCAGCGGCCAGCACGATGAAGATGCCTCCGATGTTCTCCACACCCAGGGCACTGGCCTCTTTGTTGTCCTCCTCAGGGCATCCGTTACCTCGCCACCATTTCTCCTTCATCATGTGCAGCTTGCCCTCTTCCTGGAGCTGCAGGATGGCAATGGTCACCTTGTCCCGGTAGGGTGAGCCTGCAAAAAAAGAAAAGAAATCACACAGAAGCATTTAGAGGAGAGCTCTACACAAGAGCATCTCAAAGTCATTTTAATTTTTAAGAAGTGATATTGGATATTAAATAAAAAAACACAAAGCACTATTAGGATTTACATTAGATTAGATTAGATTTTAATCCAATGGTTTGGTCTTGAAACCTTTACAGTTAAACCAGATACAGTTAGGAGGCTCAACAGCTTGTCAGGCAGTGTGTGGGGCACCATTACCTATTGGTGTGCCAACTCCATAGCCCTTAGAGTCGATCAAGCCTCCAACTTGGGTGAGGTTGCAGTTTCTCTGGGTGATGTACTCTATGCTTGTGGACTCCATGAGGAGGGCATAGTCGGTGGTCAGGACTCTGGTAATCCCTTCCTTGTTGTTCTTCACCAAAGCTGTGTTCTTCCTGCTGCTCATGAACGCCCACATCTTCTCGTACGTTGAGATTTTTGATTTCTGAAATCAAATAAAGAGTTTCAAAGAGTTGATTCTGTCTTTAAAAAGCACAGCATCAAAGACATGAGTCACGCCGCCTGGATCAATATTTCTTTACATTCTTTCAAATTCTTGTCTTCGGATCTCGTTCTTTCATCAGCTACTGAAATGGGCTTTTCAAGTCTGATAAGTTCTCCCTGATCTCTCATTAGGCTGAGTCAAAAGGGGACAAGTTGTAAAACTTTGTTTCTGAGTGTGTCAGTGGACAGCAGGGGGAAATGGGACAGCTGTGTGCTAAATCTCTCACAGCTGATTCGATTTGTCTCCGTCCTCCACAGGCCTGTATTTTTCTAGATATACGCGGATGTAATCATTGCCTACAATCTCGGTGGATAAAGCACACACCGGCCTCTGTACACACTCTGTGCTTTATCTGTGTCACTTGTTTGTCTTTCTCTCTCTCTAAATGATGAATGGTGCATATGTGTGGCTCACGCTCATAAGATAGATCACTGGATTATTGGAATTACTGGAATTTTAGATGGCCAGATTGGTGGAGGTAAATAGAGTTCAGGAGGATTTCAGGCGGATTTGTGAACATGTACGATTGAGGTATTAGCAAGGACTCTGTGATGGCTTCCTAGAAAATGAAAAGAAGCAGACCTTTAAATATATGAATTTCACATGACTGAACATCAGTTATATTATTGCACATAGTATTTAAATGCAAAAAAACTGCATTTGATATTTATGTTGGATATTATATGATTAAATTTAATATATTCAGCTGTTCAAGCTCATTTCCCCTCTTTTTATTTTTAGATTACATCTTCTGTTATTTATGTAAAACTATTTAGAAAAATACTGTTTAATAACATGTGAGGAAAACAACAAGTGTGGACAAGTATATATACTGTATATATGCTTTTTACTCAAATGTTTGTTTTTTTTTTAGCAATAAATCAGCATATTAGAATGATTTCCGAAGGCTTATTTGAAAGTTCAGCTTTAAAATCACAGGATTATAATACATTTTCAAAATGTATGATTTAAAAAAAATTTTCACAGTATTTTTTCAAATAAATGCAGCTTTTTGAACAGTACTGCTAATGCATACACAATATATACGCATTTTTTGGACAAAATACTATACAATTTTATTATTGGTTATCGTGAGACATATGAACAATTATCAGCAAATTGTGTTTAGCACAAATTTTGATCAGTGTTTGCATAGCTACCTGGTTTTACCTTCATTTCTTTAGTAACCACAGCGTGTGCAAAATAAACAGCACAATTATCGATCTGAATTTATTTGCAGAATTCCACTTTGGGTTTAAGGGGACATTTATTGGATGTGATGTTTTTGGTTAACTTGAGTCAAAACTCATTTGTGTGTGACTCTGCCTCCGTTTTATTAGTTAGTATCTTAGCATGAGACAGATGCACAAGATTGATCTTCTTATTTTACTTCCTAGCAGAAATTCAATAAACTTGCTCCTAAAAGCTACAGCTCCTCCTGTACAGACTGCCTCTTGTAAAATTGATAATTTGCTGAGTGTTTGTGGCTGACTGTTCCTTCTGTATTCCAATAGCTTTCATGTGAACAGCGTGTTGGGGTGCATCGATCCAGCATGCAAGATGTTACCTTAAAGAAAGTCATTGTGGAGCCATCTCTCACTGCTCCATATTCAATTCTAGTCTGCTTGGCTAAATCGTCAGCTGAATCGATTGGGGAGTCCATTCTCTCCACTGTGAGGAAAGCTGCCAGGTTGGCCGTGTAGGAAGATATGATGATTAAAGTAAAGAACCACCAAATCCCTCCCACGATTCTGGTGGACAAAGCCTTGGGCATCAGCTCAGATCCTGTAATAACATACAAGCGCTTAGATAAACACAGACACTGGCCCCAGAATGTATTTGGACTCTTAAGCCATGCTGAAAAATGTTTGAATGTCATTGCAATTGATAAGAAAATACTAAACCAAGTGACATTTAATGACAAACTTACATTAACAACAAATGTTTGTTAGGTTTTCAAATAAATATAGATAGATACACTGTTTAAATAAGATTTGGCATCTGTAATTGGGAACTGATTCTTACATTCCTTTAAACGTATTTATTCTCGTTCATATTTTGATATTTGATATATTCCTTTGATTTTGTGGTGTATTTAATTGAAAACTAAGCTTTTGGAAGCAAAAAAACATGAAATCGGATTAATCATATTATTTCATATCATTCATTTCAAACCTGTAAGACCTTTGTTCATCTTTGGAACACAAATGAAGATATTTTTGATGAAATCTGAGAGCTTTCTGATCCCCCATAGACACTACCACATTCAAGAAAGGTAGTAAAGATATTGTTTTCTATATAAGACTAATTCAACTGATTCAGCTAATTCTAATTCATTCACTGAAAACAGAGAGATCCAACTCCTCATTTATGCCAGAGTAAGTGATTTGAGCTTATAGATCCAAAATGCTCCTAGTTTCAATAATTCTTTATTTTTATTACTTCAATAACTATGCATTAACTTCTTCTATACCTATCCATTCTAATTGTTTAATGTCATGTCCCAATTTATTCAAATGTCTGGCTACTGAAGATGTTATATCTTGTCGTCTTATACTTGATTTACATTCATTAATTCGTCATTTCAATTTAAAGCATTGTTGTGTTTATTGGACATATAAACTCTCTACACTTTACCGAATTCCACCTCGCAGCACATTTTCTACACCGAAAACAACCAGATTTTTTCTTACTCACTACATCTGAACTGACCAAAATATTTTATAAGTTACGTGATCTTTTAAAGGTGAACAATGGGTTGTACTGGAATTTGTCATTCAAGCATGTTTCAGATGATAATATATGCCATTGTTTGTAAATTATAGATCTTATCACATAACTGTTTAAATTTTTCAATTTACTGAAAAATTTCATTTCTTAATGGGTTTTCCCAATTTTAATTGGAATTTCCAATTCACTTTCTTCACTTTATCTAATGCATTATTTAAGGATATTGTTAAAATAGTCCAAGTGACATCAGTGGTGCAATCTTAATTTTTTTCAGGAAGCTATGAGAATACAAAAATAATGACTTATTCAACAATACTTCTCTTCTGTGTCAGAATACCTTAATTTGTGTTCCAAAGATGAATGAAAGTCTTACGAGTTGGGAAACAACAAGTAATTAATGACAGAATGATCATTTTTGGGTTAACTTTCCCTTTTTAAAAAATGCACACTTCTCAAGAATCTTAATAATGTTAAGACAAAACATTACATCATAATAATCTTTGTAAATATCTACTTAAAAGTTAAGGCATATTTCACTCTAGAAAGAGTGCAAATAAATGCAACAGACTGCTACGTCCTGATATATATTAGATGAAACATAAAATGATAATATGCTAAAATATATAATATACTAATATTCTGAAAGATAATAAGATGAAAGCAATACTGAGTCCTAAGAAAGTCTTAAGAACTTTAAGTTTTAAGTTTAAGTTTTTCATTCGATTGTTATGAATTCAGCCCCTGATCCAATCATGGAACTTTGAAATTCTATTAAAATCCGGTTTCAAATGGTCAGATTGGATATCAGACATCACTTTTTCCATTATTCTTTTCCAGAATGAGAACAGAAAAAAAGAAACACTTCAGGAATAGAGATGCTGCCTCCTTCTGAACCGCTGATGTTGCTGTAACTTTAGAAAATGATACATTATTTATATATAATATTAGTTTTGTTTTACTTTAGTTTTTTTTACTGAAGATTAATTTCATCTTCTCATTTTTTAGAAGCACTGCCTCCTCTTAGAAAACAACTCTGATACACAAGCGCATCCACATACACACATCTCCAAACAGTCCAACACTAAAGGCCCAGGCGAGAATCGCCCAGGATACCAGCAGCTTGAATGGATTTATTTATTTTTTTATCAAGGCCTCATACTTTTGGTCTCATCACACTCATACTAGATTTTAACCTTCATCTTGATGATAAATCTAATGTGTGGGGCTTTTTAATATGGCTGGATGGTTTAAAGCATTGATAGATTGCTGAAAAATGAATCCATCGAGGGAACTGTACTTCATCTTTCCAAAAACCCAGGAAAAATAAAGAATCTTTACTCTAAATTAACTTTTTTAACCTGTCTTTATAAGCAAAGTCACCATTCTGATTAACTAGGTGTTATTAAGATACATAGGAGGAAAACATCCTATTAACTGATTAATCTACGCCAATAGAGAGAGACAGTCGAAGTCTGATATATTATACTGAAGCTGCAGTGATTGTTCTTCATGCAGATATCCAGGTGAGGTGTCTTTTACTGTGTGTGTGTGTGTGTGTGCATTTGTGTGCCTTCAGCGTCATGTGGAGAACAATTTTAAAACTCAGTTTGATTGCCAGCTAAATTATTAGCTTTGATCTGAGTGATACATCTAACAAAAGTCATTACCCACCAAAGAACCAAAAAAACCTCAACAAAACCAGCCATGAGAAAATGGACAATGATTATGTATTGTTACATTTTTCTTAAAAGAAAAGAAGAGAAAAAGGCTAATGTAAATGTGTTTACTTTAAAAGCACTCTGTTAGCATTAGCATAACTAAAAGGTCAAGACTATACAGGTCCTTTTCAAAAAATGATCATATTGTGAGTTCATTATTTTCTGTAATGTACTGATAAACATTAGACTTTCATATATTTTAGATTCATTACACACAACTGAAGTA
>JAUMHI010000051.1:7951507-7973841 GCA_032359435.1 Enteromius unitaeniatus
GGTGGGAACTAAAACTCGGGAGATGGTTCCCGCTGCTGCCCGTTGGAGAGGGCCACAGAGGTGCGATCCGTGACAGTGTCGTTAATTATGTCATTTTTTTTAATGCATTTCACGTGTGCGCAGTGTGCCAAATTATTCGTCAGGAAAGTGGGGCAACAATTACCTAATTAGTAACTGCACATTGCATCAGTGACACGTGGGAACTGAAGTCTTTTACGCTGGCTGTATTAAAAACTGAGGAGTGTCATTTTGTGGAGGCTTGTAAAGAACAGTTCCTGTCTGTTGCATGTAAGTGGGGGCAAAATGACAACCATTGGAACTGACAATGCACGCGACATGGTTGCCGCAATTCGTCTTACACGCTATAAACGCATGAACTGTGTCGCTCACATGCTGCAGAGAAATGTCACAGTGAGTCTTGCTGACAGCGGCTTTGTGAATGCTTTGGTCAAGACGGCGCGGCAGCGTGTAGCAGGAGTAGAGCAGAAGCGCCAGATAACTTTAGTTTCGGCGCAGAGTCTATTTTTGCTGTGCCGTTTACACTGAATTAAAGTGTGTTGTTCTTGATCTAAATTCAGGTGTAGTTGCAAATAGTGATTAATCCTGATTAATCCACTGAAAATCCTGATTAATTTGATTAAAAATATTTATCATTTGACAGCCCTAGTTTTTATACTTGAAACAGGATTGTTATATTTGGAAATTCTTGTCATCAACAAGCCCTGTGTTAATATCACTTTGACATTTAACTGTTACAATTCACAAACAAGTGAAAATTCGAATATACCTGCTTTAAGTATAATAAAATACCCTAACATCCACCAATGACACAAAATGCCCACAACTGCACTCCACCACTTTTCTGTAAAATTCTGTAAGCGGTCCTTCTTCATGGCTGAGTGATTATTCTGATGCAAATACGATTTAGCTAATATTTCAGAAGAAAAGTCTTTGTAACGTGAGGTCAGACTTTATTGCATAATGATTTGTCTGGTTCTCCCGTGCTCATTAAAGCCGCTCTTGGTGTTTCACACTTTTCTGCACACCTGACAGGTCATCCATTTTGTTTCATTCCTTCTGTAGCGGAACCTACAAACCTCTCCTCACTAGCATCAGATCCATTACACCAGAGGAAACCCAACTAAAAGTTTGCAAGCCAGAACAAAAATCTATTTTATAACTGGATGTGACTTATAACTATAAATTAATGCCTGTTCAGTTTCTTAAATCTTTTATCTATTCATTTCAACTAGCTGGTCTTAAGGTGATTTTTTTTTTAGAGAGGTCCCTCAAGCTCATTTCACACATGTATCAGAGCAGTCACAGTGCTTGTACCGTTTTTCTTGATCTAAATAAATGGCACTTGGTTTGATGTTTTTTGTCAGGTAAAACAAAGCAGCAGTCCTGAAGTGTTTTGTGTCCCATACCTTGACGCATTAGAGCCGCAACGCCAAACCACAAACTATTCAACAATGTGAAGTTGTTCTCCACCACTTCAGAAGACGGGTTGCAGGAGTGAGGGTTATACCATTCATACGGCGTAAATCTGCCAAGAGTTAGAGAAAACAGCTTTACACAGAAAAAAAAACAATGCAGACAGCACAGAAGACCGAGTATTAATACTGTGCTTGAGAGGCTGCATGTTTCTAAACTGCTTTCGCAGAACAGCTAAAAATGTCCTTCTTGCTACAGGCTATCAACATCTGCGCCAAACCAAAGCTTAATAAACTTCTTGTTTTATGAGAAAAATTTAAAGTGTTTTAATCTCTCCGCTTACCAAACAAAGAGAAAGCTGGAAAATTAATCTTAAGATAAATTAATCTTAAACCAATTAAAAGTTTATTAACCTTTTTTATTGAAAAAAAGGGCTGTGAATGTAAATGTAGCATGACTAATTGTAAAATTATTGTAACTTAAATAATGAAATTAAGTATTGAAATAAAAATAGCCATACAAAACTTTTCGTTTTCTGTATTTTGAATTTTGCACTTCATTGCATTGCATTTTAGGTTTAACAGAAATGTCCATAGAATTTATAGAAAATTACCTGGCTGAAAATTACCAGATAATTTTTCCTTTTTTTCAGTTTTTCTTTAATTACCTGTAATAATTCACAAAATATTACTTAATAGGGCTGTCAATTGAATATATAAAACTGGGATTAAAATGAAATATGGGTGGATGACAAATAAAAATTTGGCCTTTAGTCTCATGGTGTGACATAGAATATATTATATTTATATTTAGTTATAAAGTCAGAATTGCAAGATCTAAAAATTTGCAATTCTAACTTTAACTCGCAATTGCGAGTTTATATCATGCAATTAAAATTTTATTATTGTAATTGTGACTTTATATCTCACAATTTCTGACTTCATTACTCGAAATTGCGAGTTTACTGTGACTAACTAAAAGATTAATAACAATAAATATTTTATATTAATAAACAAGATCAATAAATATATAATAACCAACAAGTTTTTTGAACAAAAATCATTGCAATGTTTATTCATTGCATTTGTCTGCCTTGAGCACTTTTGAATCCCATATTTTTTAATCAATACTTTTCCATCTATATATATATATATATATATATATATATATATATACAGTGCTGGAAGCCAAAAAGGGAAATAACTGGAAATTTCATTTTGAAAGTGATTACAGCTACACAAGAACATCTGAAAGACACATTCTCCATTCTACCACTCAATAATTGGGTCATTTATAAAACCCTCATGGTGAATCGATGCCTGATCAGAACGTGTCACAAGACTCATTTGTCATGCCTCACGGTGTGTTGAAGCTCACTCTATAAACTGCCACGATCAAAGCTGCCAACTTTCAAGATCACAGTTTAAAAGCCCCCCAGCAGACTGTATCTATGAACAAATGGGTCATGCAGTGCACATGAACCCACACTAACACCGAGACCCCAGCAGCTGTCCATTAAAAGAGTCTGATTGGACAACGTATTCATTGCCAATTTGCATTTTAATTAAAGCCACCAATCATCTGGCTCTGATGGGGTAGCGTGGCAAGCTTGATATTCTCTTTAGGCAGACGTGGACATCTGCCCAGTGCTTATGAACTGGGCTTCAATACAGACACAACCTTGTACTCCCTCACACAAAATACAAAACATTGCTAACTGAGAAAGTGCATTATGCATTTATTGAGGAAAAAGTGCATGTGGACAACTATGACTGAAATTTTTACATCATTAATCTATATTCCAACAGCGAAAAAATAATGTCTGGGCACTGCGCTTATTACTTATTGATCTGTTTCAAGATCAAATCAGCATTTTGATTCTGGCGTCTCATAAGCGCAGTGATATAATATGAGAGAAATACACTGCTTTAAATGCACTCCCACAAAGAAACTTGATATCTACTCTGCAAAACAGCTTTAAAATTTAAATCAGAGGGCGCAAAAACTTCTTGACAGCTTCAAAGAGAGATGTTCCCTTAAGCTGCAGATAACAGCAATATTCTTCAAATGACAGGCTGATAATGTGTCTTCACATGTGGTGTCAAGCTATAAAACATCTGAAGACATTTTTTTGAACAATTGGGTCAGTGTTCCTAGATCTGAAACCCAATTTGCACATTTGATTTGCTGTATTTCCAAGAAGCAGATGTTCATTCATACCTGGCTATCACAAAGAGCACACAGCTCACTCCAAGACAAGCCAGCAGAACATACATCCAGATGTCTGGGGTGAGGGGATTGAGGAAGGAGAAGACACCTGGATTGGTGCCGTTTGGTTTGCGGTACAGTATGCTGATGCCCAGGGTCATGAAGGGTTTGGAGAAGTCAATAACTTTCTCTCTGACGTAAGTGATGGTCAGTGGAGCCACAGCCAGGTCCGCTATCTGGGTGAGGGGACAAAAAGAGATTTACAAGATGTGAGGAGCTCATTTTCACTGCTGTGAAGAAAATGCAGATAGATGTAGATAATATTGGAGTTCAATCACTGAGTTACAAACAAGTGATGCCTTTGGGGATTGATCTCACAATCTGTTTGAAGCTTCCTGTTGTTTTATGAAACTCATTTAAACAAAAGATGTGCAAAAAGGCTCTTTTGTAGATTTGTATTCCTGCTATACTGATGAATACTGCAAAGACACTGGGGGTTGATGAAGGTAATTAAAAACTAAATCTATGTAGGGGGGGTATTCATAATCAATTAAAAACAGACTTTTTACAGCAAGATGAAAGCACAAATGCTGTTTTATATTGAAAAATATTGAATCAATTTTACAAAGTATTCTAGTCTTCCTGCCAAAGCTTTGGACTACTAATAAAAATAATATGAAACAAAACATTATTCTTTGCTTTTCTAAACTGCCTGTGAAAAGCGAAGTTACAAAAACATCCATTAGAAACTGACATTTCTTGATTAATCAGATTATTAAAGGGATAGTTCACCCCAAAATTAAAAGTTCTCTCACCCTTGTGTTGTTCCAAATGAACCCGAAAACAAACAAACACAAATTAGGATATTCTTGACGAAATCCAAGAGCTTTCTGATCCCCAACAGACAGCAATGCAACTACCATGTTCAAGGCCCACAAAAGTAGTAAAGACATCATTAAAATAGTCCATGTGACATCAGTGGTTCAACTATAATTTAATGAAGCTATGAGAATAATATTTGTGCGCAAAGAAAGCAAATGCAATGACTTTATGCAACAATTTATTCTCCTCATGACAGTATCACTGATGTCATATAGATTATTTTTGTAACAATGCCAGCTAGAAGTGCCATCATGCTCCGTTCGAGGGCACTCCAGCCCGGACTATGTTCTTTGTTTGTCTGTACCTCCGTTCTGTGGTAAGGACTTTTATTATGAACCGTCTCCACCCACCTTGTCTGTTGCTATGGTTACCCATTAGTTCCTCCGGCCCCTGGTCTTGTTTTGACTTGTAATTAAAGACTCATTTTTGTTTTGCACATTGCTGTTCATTGTGTGGATATACCTGATGTGTTCCCCTCTGTGTTTCCCTGTATTCATCGTTGTGTTCTTCGTTCTCGACCCAGCCTCCCGGACTCTCGTTCTTGCCTAGCGCCTCTGGATACAGTTTGCCCGACCTCTGCACCTCTATAGTATTATTCTATCGTCTTTGCCTCTGATGTCGCTGTTTGCCATGTTATCGACCCTGCCTGATTCTACCCTGTGTGTGAGTTTTCTAAATAAAATAGTTTGCATATGAATCCGCACATCTCCGCTTGCCCTCGTTACAATTTTACTGTTGTCGTCACTTCCTTTCTAAATCTTAAATGTGGTAGTTGAATTGCTATCTATGCAGGGTCAAAAACCTCTCAGATTACAGAAAAAATATCTTAATTTGTGTTCTGAAGATGAGCAAAGGTCTTACTGGTTTGGAATGACAGAATTATCATTTTTGTATGAACTATACCTTTAACAGTCTGGTTGTAGTCACTAAACAGTGAGCTCTAAACTGAAATTTAATGGAGTGAAAGGCAGAAAGTCATCTACAAAGGCTGCATTCAGATGATATAATTGAAAGACTTCGAACATCTTTGTAAAGCATCATGGGAGACCACTCACATGATCAATTAGTTCCCGCACCATGCCGTTCCATTCGCCTTTGTCATTCTGAGCTCCGTATTTCCCATCACCAACCAGCCTGACTTCATAAGTGAATCCCAGGATATTGGACAGCTCTTTTAGCAGGTCTAGACAGTAGCCCTCAAAGCGATCGTTCCCATAGAGTACCTTGTCAGACTTCTTATACATAACATAAGGGTTTTCCTGTTCACAAGATAAATTCACATGCAATGATGAAGTTTTATTTATTATAAATTATATTATTAAATGTATTATTATTATTAATTACAACTGATTAGAATTTGGTGTGAATGTAATTTGTCTTTTAATGTGTCATAAATTGATTTTTGTTGTAAATATGCCTGACAAGATTGTTACTATGAATGACGTTTTAGTGGGTAAATTTAGTCAAAAACAGGGAAAAATGGGTGATATTTATTTTTGGCCCACACACGGTATACATACATATATTATGCAAACAAAAAGTTTTATTTTGGATTCTTTTTCTTATGCAATTATGTTGCTAAAAATAAATTTGGTAGATCCTTGAAAATATTCAAAAAGTGTTATAAGTTTACCAGGATTGTGGTGACGATAAGTGTTCTGTTCGCCATGGAGTCTGTGATGTTTTTGTTTTCTTTCATCTCAGTCAGTTTGAGGCCGGTGTAAGAGTTCCACACTCCAATCTAACAATATAGTAAAAATGACAAGCCATGAAGAACACGAGTCTCTGTTTCTAAGATGACAATAAAGAGGGACAGGCTTTATAAGTGAAGACTCATAAAATAGGTCAGGAAAGTAGAAGGAAAGAAAAAAAACTAAATGAGAGAAAATTTTAGGTCTAATCCATTTGACTGTAAAACACTCTTTAAGTGCCCAATAAAACCCAGGACAGCACTCAGCTACACTATTTAATGCATGATCTACAAATTATGAATGCTTTTGATGCATTAATTATTAAATCACACAGGGAAGAAATTCGCTCTTACATTTTACCTGAACAAAACAATAATAATAAATGTATTATATATAATAAAATATATTAATAACTTGAAAGTCATTGAATTGATGTTGTCATAAATAGTATATATATATAAAGATGGAAGTCAAAAAATATTATGATAAATTCAATAGTTCTCTAGAAATAGAAGTGTGAAAATTTACTAATCTACTTGCTAGCCAAATATATATAATACCATTCAAATGATTTCTGAAGGATCATGTGAAACTGAAAGCAGGAGTAATGGCTGCTTAATGTAGCAGAAAACATTCTTTCCAAAACTTCTGCAAATGATGAAGCTTTTCTGTTATCTTCATCGTTTTTCAAATCATAGAGGATGCCATCATAATAATGGGCTTCAAATGTGAACATAAGCACAAAAAGCATAAGTAGACTGATGGAAAACTGCGTAAAGAAGATGTAAAGTTTTGTGAGCAGGTCTCACAATGTTTGAACTTTTGAGGTGCAACAGCTTTTAGAAGATGTTACCCTCAGTTTTATTTAAACTACAAACACTTTTCTTTTGAGATTTTTTTTGAGAAGAGTTTTAGAAATCGAAATTAAAAAGGTCATTATGACTTTTCATCTCACATTTGACTTTTCTCAAAAGTGCGAGGTTATATCATGCAATTCAGATTTTTTCACAAGTTACCCACTTTCATTTGTAATTCTGTAATGAACACTTTGCCAAATTAATGTATAATGTATATGTATAATAAGAGTTAAGAAAGATCTCAAAGAGGTAGAAAGTGGTTAGAAAAGCTAAATTCAGACTGTTTTTGACACGCTAATTTGATTTACTTTGATTAAAGTAATAATTAAAAGTATGATCCCTTTTGAAATAGGATGTCAACAGTAAAGGAATTAAACCAAACTTGCTTTTCTCTGCTTAATAAACCCTTTGTTAACACAAGCATAATCTAGCGTATGTTTATGTATGGCACTTGTCACACAGCTCATACGAGTCTGAAATGAGCAACTTATTCCAATGAATTTTGAAAGTAGATTAGAGCTGTTCTGCAAATATCTGCCTGTGGATTAATGCACGTTTTTCTGCACGCCTGAGCTGGCTTCCATGGAGATGTGTTACTTACTGAGGCGTGAAACATTGCAGAAAAAGGCGCTCATTTTACAATGCTGGATATTGAGTATGGTGATTTAACTGTCATAACTATAACTGGCACACATTATGCATCTCAGCGAGACATTCTGGCAGAAGTGATCGGCAGAGATCTTATTCCATAAGGAAGTGAAGGGAAGCCGATGAAAGGGCACTGGGTTTACTGAAGTGCATTTCACACAGGGGAGGAAATCCAAGCTCTCCACAGGTCTTAATCACGAACTCAGGGAATGAAACCAAGACTGGAACAAACCTTTGTCCATAATTTAGTAGGTCGTGATACAGCATCGGCCGCTCGCTTTTAGGAAGAATTGAAGAGTAGTGTAGTCAGCATGTGGGCAACAAGGTCAATACAAATGATCTGGATAATTAATAGGTCTGCTTTGAGAAAAACATATTCAAGATTCCACTCACAGGGTATTCTTTTAATCTATATTTGAAATGCATAAAGACACACAGCTCAGTGTTTCCAGTCATTTCTGCTGCTACGGAAATCATATCATCAACATCAAGCTAAGATGACTCACCTTTGCTGTGCCATCTTCCTTAAGGCTGATGAGGTCTAAGTTGAACTCTTTCCGCAGACCATCAGTCTTGTTAAGGACTATCCGTCCAGTCAAACCATCCCATTGGGCCTGAGGCACAAAAACAGTATACAATGAGAATGATGCACAACATCGGTTTTACTGCTGTGTCTTTCAATCATAGCAGTAATGGAATATTATGGAGCCTCGGGCATGTGTGTCTGTTAGTACACACACACACACACACAAAAACACAACACTTTCAACTAAACATTTTGCTGGTCAGTTACATTTTAGTAAAATGGACTCTGGTGAAGGTAAACAGAGTTTAAGCATAAACACTTGGATCCTGTGCTTAAGGTTTGCCAATGATAAATAAAACTGTGAAATACTGTATTATCTCAAGTTGTACCACATTTTTTTCTTTTATGACATAAAATACAGTGGGGAAAAATCAGCACTTGCTCTAATATAAGGTGAAGTGAAGTGTAACATCAGTAATAGATAACCCAGTAAGAGAAATTCTGTCATCATTTACTCATCCTCATGTCGTTCCAAACCTGTATGAGTTGCTTTTTTATGTTAAACATAAAAAAGAGGATATTTAGAAGACTTCCATTTTATCCCTACTATGAACGTCAATGGGCACCAACAACTGTTTGAATACCAGCAATCCTGTTTTTTTTTTTTAAATATCTTACAAAATAAGAAAGAAACTTATGAGGTTTGGTACAACATGAGTAGGGTTGCAAAGGGTGGAAAATTTCTGGAAACTTTCCAAAATTTCCTGGAAAGTATCCAAAATTTCAGGAATATTTACAGGAAATTTTCCACCTTTTTGCAACCCTAAACATGAAGGTGAGTAAATGATGACAAAATAGTTCATTTTTGGGTGAACTATTCCTTTAATGCAAGTGGCCACATCTAGTCAAGTAAACAATGTCTTTCAATAGTAATTATTGATTTTATGGCCCCAATTTAATTTATAATACTTCAAATCATACATTTGGGGTCCATAAGGTTTTGTTTTTAAAGGTGCTCTATGTAATCTTGCAAACACTAGGGGTACAGGATATGCACCAAAGCAAAAACAAACTTCGGCCAGCCAAACGGCAAGAAGAGACGGGGTTTAATGCGCATTAAACACCACCTCTTCTTGCCGACTGTTTGGCCGAAGTTTGTTTTTGTTGTGGTGCTCATAATGTTTCTTTTGGTATTGCAGCCTCCGTGTTGTCTTTCTAGACCGTTTTTTCCCAATGTATTCAGAGGGCAGACAGCAAGACGATCAAGGGGTGATGTATACGGAATGTATGAAAAATGAATTCGAGCTAAAATCCTGCAATATCGCATAGAGCACCTTTAATGTAGGCTGCATTTATATGATCAAAAATAGTCAAAGTCATTTGTATTTTCTAGAGATTTATACAAATTGTAAGAGCAGTTTCGAATAGATAAACAGAAATATAGGAAAATCAGTTAAAATCTGCATGAAGCAGAAGTTTGTAACCAATTTTACTTCTGCATTGTGATATACTTATAATTATATATAATATTGAATGAGGAACAAAGAGGGTGTGGCTTTGAATTGATTAGATTCAGGCATTTCATATAGAAATGAACACTGACTGTTGGAGCGGCATGGTTAAAGATGTCATGGTAATGCCCAAGCCATCAAACTGATGTCATCAGAGAAGACCATTGTTTTAGAGAGGAGGAGCATTTTCAGATTATGATTATGAAGGCAAACTCATTTTTTTGTGGACTGACTTGTTGCACGGACGAATTGTTCATCACAACAATGTGAGCTAACAAAAGCTAAATATAGCCAATTTTTGATTTCACATGAACTTTAAGGAAACTCAAATATGAAAACAGTTCAGATTCTGCAGGAAAACACCTCTAAAAGACAATAGTGTTGTAATAATAATTAATAGTATTAAAAATAATAATAATTTGAAAGTTTAATTAAAAAATACCTAAAACATTGAAATCATTTGTAACATAAATGTATTTTCATCAGTGTGTTCCTGCTTTATTAATTCCTTTCAATGAACGAATCTCAGTGTAGTGCACCATGTTGTACAACACATCAAATCGATATCTCTCTGTCAATGTTCATGTTGTTTTTGTGCCCAAATGTTTTGAACAGTATTACAAAACATCTGTGTTTCTCCTTTGTGAATAAATGTAACCAGCTGGTTCTAGTTCTGCGGACTCCAAACCAGCCCCTATTTGCATTATTAAAGTAGAATATTAAAGTTTGGATGACAGGGAGATTTTACACTACTGTTGTGACTTATCCAAAAGAAAGATCTTACAGGTTCAACTGTATTAAACCAGGCTATACTACCTGCTATCGTGAATTAACATACAGCCTGGCATTATTATTAAAGCCATTCTTAATCTTTAAATGTGTATAGTGTTAAAGGATATTGATTTTCGTGCGTATAATATACAATGTGGCAAAAAAGTATTTAGTCAGCCACCAACCAGGTTCTACCACTTAAAAAGATGACAGAGGCCTGTAATGCTCATCATAGGTATACCTCAACTATGAGAGACAAAATAAGAAAAAGAGTTCCAGAATATAATTTTTAATGAATTAATTGGTACATTCCTGGGTAAAATAAGTATTTGGTCACCTACAAACAAGCAAGATTTCTGGCTCTCACAGACCTGTAACTTCTTCTTTAAGAGGCTCCTCTGTCCTCCACTCGATACCTGTATTAATGGGATCTGTTTAAACCCGTTATCACCTGTCCACAAGCTAAAACAGTCACACTCCAAACTCCACTATGGCCAAGACCAAAGAGCTGTCAAAAGTTGTAGAGCTGCACCAGGCTGGGTAGACTGCAATATGTAATAGGTAATCTGCTATAGGTAAGCAGCTTGGTGTGAAGAAATCAACTTTGGTTTGGTACTCTCATAGTTGAAGTGTGCCTATGATTGATGATATGAATTACAGGCCTCTCTCATCTTTTTAGGTACATAAAATCATATGATCATGTCAGTATAACAGTATATTTAACAGTATATTTATAAATTAAGTTATATTTAAACTTTTATATAATTTAAATGACTAAAACAGATGATACTAATACAGAGCTAATAGGCTTCATTTTCTGAATAAATTACAAGTGCTCTTCCCTACACTGTGTGATCAGGCCTGACTGTATATTGTTCCCAAAAACATCAAGCTACAGTCATTTCATTTCCCCTAGCTTTGTTGTACCAAAAATGAGAGCAAACAATCCCAGAATTCAATCAGCTGAGGCAACTAAGCAAGAGTAATAGCCCTGTTCAAGCCCTCTCTAGCTTTGATAAGTAGGTGGGATATCAGAAAAACAGCACTTCTGTTCTCAAGGCTGCAGCTTTTCTCAGTGCACATCTCAAAATAACAGGCAATGGCTGGCCTTCAACATGTCACCAGCTCATGCTCAGGTGGATACAGCTCCACAATCCCGCAGGATACTTGGAGACTTGATGATGACCTCGATGTAAACCATTTCAGGGAACTGTAATGGAGCCACTGGAGACAAGTGGTGCACTGCATGCTAATGTGTTCACATGCCAGGAATTATATTTTATAAAAAAAACAAAAAACAAACAGACTTTGTTTTGAAAAATGACAACAGGAATTCACTTGTTACTAATTTGTCATTTAGCTGACACTTGTCCAAAGTACCCATGGAGCAACCCAAGTGCCTCACTCAAGGCCAAAACATTGCCAGTGCATAGGGCAACTCCTGCTGGATTTGAACCTACAACCTTTGGGTTACCAACACAAAACTTTTAACCACTATGCTGAACCACTAGCCCTTAATTTTCTGCTGAGGAGCCAGTGCAGTCCGACCTTGTGGCAAAAGGGATATAACATCTCCATTCCCTCCTTCAGTGAACGAGGGCTACATACGTAACCAAGAGGTTCCCTTTCAGTCAGTCGCTATGATGTTACGTCATTGACTGATGTCATGGGGTCCCTATGGAAAACGACACAACCTGGACTGCATCACGTAGGAGGCCCGAATGCTGACAGGCTGCGACTGGACAGTGTGTCAGGCCAAATGGAAGCTCAAACATAACCATCCCAACGCACTGGAGGCCAGTCAATGGGCCCTGCAGGGGTGCATGGATTTTCTTACAAGAAGCAGGAGTTGGGGTAGGAGCACACATGGTCCTGTGTGGAATAGGTCTTAAAGTAGGAGAAATCTATGGCATAAGATGCCAGATCCGGAGAAAAGAGTGAAGATCGCCAACCTGCAGTACTGCAGATGTCTGCTATAGAGGTGCCGTGCGTGCCCATGAGGAGGCGACACTCCAGGTGGAATGGGCTCTCACCCCTAGGGGGCACGACTTACCTTTGGCCTGATCAACCACTCAATTGGCCGACTTCTATTTGGAGACAGCATTCCCCTTCTGCTGTCCTCTGAAGCAAACAAAGAGCTGCTTGGAGCTTATGAAACTCCGGGTGCATTCCACGTAAACGTGCAGACCACCTATGGGAGTAGCAACTCGAGGGTCGGGTCTGCTTTCT
Source organism: Enteromius unitaeniatus (assembly GCA_032359435.1). Lineage (NCBI taxonomy): Eukaryota > Metazoa > Chordata > Actinopteri > Cypriniformes > Cyprinidae > Enteromius > Enteromius unitaeniatus. Next base: position 7,964,265 of record JAUMHI010000051.1, read on the forward strand.
CTGAGAGCAGCGCTTGCAAGTTTACCACTTCATCCCAAAAGGGGGTAGTGGGAACTTTGGGCACATATCCAGGTCTGGGTCTCAGGATAACGTGAGAGTAGGCCGGACCAAATTTAAGAAACATGGACAGAGGCATCCATTTCGGAATGAACAGAGGTGAAAGCTGTAAGATGTGTTTGATGGCCTCAGTCTGTTTCTGGACTGCCGAGAACTGCTGGGCAAAGTTCTCGACAGTGTCACAGAAAAGAGGCCCTGCAAGATGGCTCTTCTGGACCACCATGGTGGTCATCACCTAAGCGAGGGACCGCGCCATGACTTCTGGAGTTCCTGCATCAACCTTTGGTCAGAACTACCCTTGTGCAGTTCTTTTGGTGCCTTGGCCTGGTGGACCTGCAAGATGGCCATAGCTCCGAAGCATAAAGCTAATGGTGGTTTGTACGCCGCCATCTTATATACACGTATGTACAGGGGAGTGGCTAGGCATGCAAAAACCACTGGCCAATATTTATTGGCTTTTCAGAGATCAGAGTTGATTGGTCTCCTAGGCGGGATCCCATGACATCAGTCAATGAAGTAACGTCATAGTGACTGACTGAATGGAAACATAATTTACTGAGACATCTGTTATCTCTAAAGATCAAGCCTGCTGGGTGGGATACTGGTCTATTAGAGCTGACTTACAGTCATATCCACTAAATTGCAGTGGCGGTTAACAATGGTCACATGACTGGTCACTTTCAATGCCTTTGATTTGTGGGGTAAGAAAGCAAAACAAAAAAAAAAAATGAATAAAGTAACAATTAGAAATGCATTAAAAAGCAGGAAGTTAAGTATATACTTGCTTTAACCAGTGTAACTTTAAAGATACATTAAGCTTTGACTGTTGTATCATTTCACTTGTTTCTAAAAGTAAAAATGCTCTTGTGTGTATAATATGATAATGTCAACACATATTTCCCTTGTTGTTTTTGAGATGCAGAGTGTGGTGACCCTAATATGTGGATAATTTTTTGTGCCAAAAATACCATAATTATACTTATTTTTCACTTAAACCCCACAATTTGGCTGCAAGCAGGGATAAATACAGTGAAAACCTCCCTTACATGTGTGACTAGAGCTGTGGGTCTTTCATGCAGTGTTGTTTCGTCAGAATCATATTCAGTGGAATCAATGCCCCTTAAATGGGTTGTAAAAACATTTTTCTTCAACATTTTTCGTTTGGCTACAGTAAAGAAACATAAAAATGTCAAATTACATTTTACATAATACGTTCTGTAGCTTTTTGCTCATAAAAAGGCAGACCCCATAAGCAAAAACACACTGATCAGCATCTCCTGCCCAACGGGTCAACATAAACAAATACTACACAGTTGATTAGTCACACCGAAATTCACATTACAGTACTTAAGTGAGTGGAAATGTCTTAAATGGACAGGACAAGCAAGAAAATGAGTAAATGAAAAGAAGAGGGATTTTATTTGTCCTGGCAATCTATTTAAAAACACTCCAGCATTGCTGCTGTTGTAGTTAAAACAAAGAATTTTAATGGCCGCAGCACATATGCAGTTCACAGAAGGATATGTTTTTGTACCCTACAACATTTCGCACATTAAGAGTGTTCCTTGGTGTCTATAGAGAAGCCTCTTACAACACAGTGTTTTATGGCTTTAATGGGGTTGTATTACAGAGTTTATGGGTCGTAAAAATGTAGCATCTGGACTCATTAGTGTTCATTATAGTGTTGGCATGTATAGAAAACTAACTCCACACTTGCTCAACTCAAAACAAGCCTAATTAGACACTTACACACTGTCACGGACGTGTAGAAAGTACCAGGCGAAGACTCAGCTCGGCAGCTTAATATTCACTTTAATGTGACTAGGGTAACAATGAGAGAACTACAAACATCCATATAACATTGACGATCGACACACAGGACAGAATACAATGGGTTTATAAACACTGGGGATGATTCAGGACAGGTGAGGGACACATGTGGCAAGGGTTAACTATTCAATTTAAATATATAAGCACAAACATATAAGGACAAACAGGAATTAACAAAATGAAACCAAAACTAAACTAGTGACATAGAACACAGACAGGGGCGTGACACATACAAAGTGACACATTTTTCAGATGCTCAATACTTTCTCCATTCCCAGTTTAACGTGATTTAAAGCCATTTAAAGGTTAATTTCTTTGAAAGTGTAAACACTGTAGCTCTGTGTAGGGCTGGGCAAAATATATCGTACGATATATTATGCGCATCTCATCAGTAAAGACAGTTCTTTGATTAGCTGGCAACGCCAGCTTATAAACTGAGCCGTAGATCACTGAGAAGCTGCGTGTTAAGTTTTGCGGGTGATTCAACGCGCAGCTTCTCAGTGATCTACGGCTCAGTTTATAAGCTGCCGTTTCTTTTTTAAACAGCTGACGGAGTTTTCCCACTAATCAAAGAACCATCTTTACTGACGAGATGCACATAATATATCGTACGATATATATCGCCCAGCCGTAGCTCTGTGTATCTGAGCAGACCAAAAATAGCTCAGCTGGCTCAACTAATAGCATAAGTCTGGGGATGTTTTTGTTCAATGGAAGATGGCAAAATTTTTCTAGGAAACCTGTTTGAAAACAGTCATTTTACAATTTTAGTTCGGGTTATGAAAGTAAAAATCCCATTCATTTTCTCCATATTGAAACTGACTTGGAAAGATTTTTTTAAAGGGTTATTTTGTATAGTGGAAATTCCTGGTGAAAAACTACAGTGATTCTGTGCAATGCAGGCAATGACAATTGCCACAATTAACCTATGATTTAGAAGAAAATTAAATTTTAGTGATGTTAATGGTGCAGAAATGACACGCTTTGGCTTTAACATTATTGTATTCAATTCTAACTACATAATTAGACCGCCTTTCTTTCATTGAAAACCACTCATATCTCCAAAAGCCAAGAGACATCAGCAGATCCAAATGTGCAAAATGACTGGCACTTGGCCTGGTGCTAAATATTTTTTTTGACATGCCTTTCTGTTGTTTATGTAGTAGGGCTGTCATAGAGACAAGTGTGATTCCTCATGAAACCTTTTTCTGTGATTTCTGTCAGGTAATATCGTAGGTAATAAAAAAAACAGCTAACAACAGCTTTAAGTCCTGTGGTGCTCTGTGATTAAGGTGCGAACTGAGTATCAAGGACTGAGGGTTCCCAGTTCAAACATATACGCCAGACTCAAGCAGGGAAATAAATTCACCTTCTGCATTGCTTAGCCATGCTGTGCCGCCCCCTTTATAATGCACTGTGGCACTATTCATTTATATATATATATATATATATATATATATAAAAGAAATCTACCATAAAGCCTCTTCCATTTCAAAAAGTAACACTCCGACTGCTGTGATGCTATGCAAGTAGAACTGAAAGCATATCTAAAAATGTTACTGAAAAACCTATTCAGAACAAACTTTTTATCCCCTCGACAGCTATTTTGTGTTATCACAGGCATTGATTTTTTTTGGAGCTCTGGAGTGGAGGGACACACACCCCATACTCATGAAGGAGGACTGTTATGACCTCTCAGTTCAAAGGAGGTGAGGGCATCCAGCAGTGATCTGGGACTTCAAAACAGATCAAAACACAGAGGTACCAAGTACTCATTTTCAGGCACCTCTGCCCTGAACAACATGTTTTTCATCTACAAATTCATATTTATGTAACCTGCGGGTCAAAAATCTGAGTCTAAAAGAGTCTAAAAAAAAGTCTAAAAGAGTTCAAAAAGGCTGTCGGATAATTCATTTACACATACAGTGTGATTCACATCATTCAGGAGATCTATCAAACTACCTATTTTGTGACTACAACTGTTTGCAGATACAATGTGGACGTGTCAAGTGAATGCAGAGTCAAAAATGATTGAAGACACTGGAGCTCAAGTAAGACACTACTTTCACTGCTCTGTATATTGTTTTATGGCATTCTGAGTAAATTTTATTAGTTTATCTATATGCACACATATTATTAGTGATATGATGAATCATGCACTCAATTTATATACATACACTACAGTTCAAAAGTTTGAGGAAAGATGTTTTTGAAAAAAGTCACCAAGACTGCATTATTTGATCACAGATACACTAAAACTAACATGGTTTATCTGTGCTTTATAAATTCTTATAAACAGCCAATATGCATTCTAGAGGATTGGTACCTAGGGTTGAACGATTTGGGAAAAATGTCACATTGCGATTATTAAGATCAAAATTGCGATTTACGATTGCGATACGATATATAAATGCTTGTATCGTAACTTGCTTGTTATGCACACACAGATTACTAATAATGCTGAAATCTGTTTTCTCAACTGAGATACAGTATACAGTGCAATCTAGCAACAACAAATTAAAACTAAATTGTACAAAATTAAATAACAGTTACATCTTTACATTACTGAATTAAATGACATAAAATTAACATTAAAATAAAATTAATAAGTCAAAAGTACAGATAAATAAAACAAATACCCATTTTTACATTTTACATGTTGTCCCAAAACATTTAAGCAGGATGTAACATATACATAGTATATTTCTATTGATATCTCTTGTCCAGTGTGCCAATCATTTTCTCAAAGCCCTTTTTGTTAAAAGTGCGTTCACACCTGAGGCGACTTGGGGAATATATCTCACTATTTGCGTGTAGTTGGATGCTTGAACATGTTGAGTTTACGCCGGTTTCACACTGTGCGTATTTTTTTCGGCGCCCATGTTAACGGATGAGAGCACAGAAGCGCGTAGCAGGTGCAGAGAAATGACACAAATCAAAGCACATGGCACACAGTGTTCGGAGAAGAACACTGGAAAATACAACAGAAAGATGCTTCTCTATAGCCTGCTTCAGTACAAGCTGCCAGTATGAAAGCACAATTAGTGCGCGCTGCTCCTGCTCTGCATACACGCCGCGTCCACTGCTTCTGCGTACAGTAAAACTGCCGTGTTGAATGTGCCACTTAACTCTTACGCTTAGGATGTCTAATTGCGTCTTTGCATTGACTTAACATGTAAATCACTCGCGCTTAACGCTTCATTCGCGTCTGATGTGAACGCAAGAATGAATGTCTTGTTATGTCCACGAATGCATTTGTTTATTTAAAATAATCGCAACATTTGCTGTAATGCAATCGCATAGGCTGACATTGCGATTGCAATTGCGATATGATTAATTGTGCAGCACTAGTTACCACAATTTTATTTATTATTATTTATTTCCTCAAATTATTTTTTATTTCTCTCAAATTGAAATGAAGGCAGTTCACTTGAAAACAAGTGTCAACAATTCTTCACTTCCAATCAAAATCAAGTTTCCAATTCAAATCAGTGGAATGTGTTTTGCTACATAAAATACAATAGTCTCACCTCTTTAAACAAGTTCATGAAGCGTGGGCCGTACCTCCAGGGCTTGTGTCTGTGGCACTGCAGGGAGCTCACTGTCATCTGCGTGGCCCGCTGAGACGCAACAGCAACCATGAACACTGCGTCATACATGAGCGCAGCCTCGGTCTGTGGAAGGAGAGAAGAATTTACACACAAAGCATGCTCTAAACATAATCAGACTTCATTATGCATTAATATACTGGCAGAAGGTGTTTTTTTTTGTTTACTATTTGCACAGTACTGGATGTTATGTAACGGTATTTAAGTTTAATATCCTTTCCATCTGAACACAGTAAGAGAGCCCCTCCCCTGCCCCCTGCTGCATGCACCTTATGTTTCTCTGGGTGTTATTCAGTGCTAAAATGTGACCTGGATGGTAAAAATAGATTTGAATAAATCTCCCGATGCTTCCTGCTTTAAGCCCTTCATGCATGTCTAATGAGGCTGAGTGTGCTAGCAGTATCTACACTGCCTTCTGGAGGACGGGTAGATTAGTCAACATCGGTGAGACTTAATCCCAGTTATTCTAACGGTGAAGGAAGGGCTTAAAGGGAGAAGTTAGGCTCCTTTTTTAGTTCTGGTCTATATGTAAATTAGGATTTCGAACAGTACGAGTGGGTTATTTTACTGTGAGTTCACATTTTGCAATCGACAATCGTAACAGATGTGACTCCAAATTGTCCTGTTCATGCAAAACTTACAGGAGCAGATCTGTAACATGCTTTTCTTTTTGTGACTCCGTCCTGTTTAAAAACTGAACTAGATGTGAAATATAGATGTGAAGTAGACTGATCCTCACAGTCATAATGCCGCTCATCAGTCCACTCTCAGGTTTGGGTGGTGCCAGGTGGCGCTCCATGGACCACTTCTGGATTATGGAAGCCACGTAGGGATCATCTAGATTCAGGAGGCGGAAGGCTGTCATGTTGACTCCACTATAGCGGTATGGCTCGAGATCCAAAGCAAACATATCCTGCAAGGCAACGAGAGTTTGTCCAGATTTAGCCTAAAGAGCTGTGCAAACTTTGCACAAGATATAGACTCTTCATGCCATGTTTTTCCATCGCTGTAAGAGATGAAAAGGAGCCCTAAGCCCTTTTAGAAGACAACAACAACTGGCTCCATATCATATGTTGGAATGGAATTTTAATCAAACTGGCCACAACACACAGGAAGTTGAACTGGACATTAAATTACAGAAAGCTGAATTTACTTAATGACTAAATTTATCAGGTAATGCATTTTAGGAAATAAAGTGCCCATTGTCTATAAATGTGTATACTGTATGCATAGTAAAAAAAGTGACATTAATAATAAACCACTACTGTAGTAAAGTTTGGAAAAGATTTCCTTCAGAAATTGTTCTAAATATGCTGATTTGGCACTTTTTTGTATTATCAGTCTTGTATATAATCATGCTGCTTAATATTTTTGTGTAAACTGTGATTTTTTCAGTACTCTTTTTTTGAATAGAGCATTTATTTTAAACATAAATATTTTATAACAATGTAAAAAAGTAACTTCTGTGCAATTTAATGGCTCCTTGATGAAAAAAGGTATTAATTTTTAAACAGTAGTGTATCTGCTTGCATGTTATGTTATTAAATCACTCAAATTCCAAGATGTTTGTAATTTTCTAATAAGGTTGTCGGCATAGTTTGTCTTTACGAATCTTTCTTTTTCTATAGTTAAAGATTAAACATATTGCAAATTTGCTCTAAATCTTAATTAATTAAATTCTACTTCACTGAATTTAATTCAAACTGCATTCTGTCTGCTACTAAATTCACATTCTTATGTGTCAATGAAAATGTCAGAATATGACATTTAAAGCCCTGTGAACACTGTCAAACATAAATTAGTATGAACAGTTCTACAGTCTGACAAGAAAGACAGTTGATGTCACCCAGGGTGCATAAGGGTTTCATGTCACAAAATGTCAATAGGGTCGAATCATTCAGTCTGACAAGCTAAAATTATAAACAAAAAAGCAGAAATCACTTACCCTGCTCATCAACTAATGTTATGGAAAGCGCTCTTATTAACGGCAAGCAGTCCGCTTTTTTAGACTCACCAAAGTAGTAAAGAAGAAATGGTAGTACTCCGTCATCATACCCATCGACATCAGCTGTGGGGGAGAAACACAACAACACATTTTTCGGAAAGGATTTGAAAGAAAAAGAAAGTAACGACTGGCTGAGTGTGAAATAAGACCGTTTCAGCAGTATTCAGGAATGAAGGCAGCATGGTGCAAACTGTATCGCATCTTTCTGCTTTAAAGTAGAGCTCTGAAATCCTGCTGCGCCACAGCATGCAAATGCACTTGACTCTCATTTTCAATCCATTTCAATCTGCGTGACGTACTTTGCGAGTTCAGTGGAAGTTCAGAGTGAGAATCTACAGAAATAGTGGCGCACCTGTTTGAGAAGCTCGGCGGCTACTTGGTAGGAGCAGTCGAAGATTATGTAAAACTCTTTTTCTTTCTTCATCTCCTTCAGTAGGGGGCGACTGTCTCCTCCTCCCGATGCCAGTTGGCGAATACGAATCTTCAGGTTGTTTTTGGATGGAGCTTTGATCAGTTCCTGCATACGCATCAGTCCTTGAAACAAGAGAACACAAAGGAATGATCGAAGGTGGGGGGCAATGGAAGAGATACAAACTAATCACGAGCTGCAGTAATTACACTTTTGATTTCCCCAGTGTGATAGCAGATGTTTACGGGGATCATAAATTGGGACTCATCAATTCCGTTGGTACATAACAATCAGATGCTTTTTTTTTCAGCTTCTCTTTGATCAAAACACTCGGTCTACAGTGGCAAAAAGTAATGCATTAAATTGTAGCAGGTCAAAATGTTATCTAAAGGCTTAACAGACCTGGAAAAGGGATGAAAATGAGTCAGTGTTATTATATAATGTGATGCTTTCATTGCATATAATTGCATATTGCTCTAAATCTTTCTTATTATTTCAACAGGTTTGAGAATAATAGTAAGGGCTAGAGAAATCCAGAAATATCCTTTTAAAATGTAACATGGTGAAAGCCTAATGGTTTTGCTGAAGCTGGATCAAATTCACAGGTCTCTGGGGTACAAATGTCCAAAAAGGCAGCATGATGCAATGACCTCCACAAACACAAATCTCAACTATAAGCTACATTTAATGACATCTGCACAGTACAAAAACTGCAGTTGTTCCATTTATATGCACCCAGTCTCTTTTGTACTAGTTTTTGACTGTTATCAACACGTTGAGAGCTCTATGATGAGTGTTATTTTTGTATTATTAATAAACCTTTATAGTATTTGTTAATATTTTGAAATAGCGCCTATTTTTGTATTTATAGTAGTGCTGTAAATGATTAATCATACGCAAAATAAAAGTTTTGGTTTGCATAATATATGAGTGTTCTGTGTATATTTATTATGTATATATAATTGCATACACATACAGTATATACAGTGGGGCAAAAAGGTATTTAGTCAGCTACCAATTGGGCAAGTTCTCCCACTTAAAAACATGAGAGAGGCCTGTCATTTTAATCATAGGTGCACCTCAACTATGAGAGACAAAATCCAGAAAATCACATTGTAGGATTTTTAATGAATTGAGTGGTAAATTCCTCTTTAAAATAAGTATTTGGTCACCTACAAACAAGCAAGATTTCTGTAACTTCTTCTTTAAGAGGCTCCTCTGTCCTCCACTCGTTATATTAATGGCATCTGTTTGAACTTGTTATCAGTATAAAAAAAACCTGTCAACAACCTCAAACAGTCACACTCCAAACTCTGCCATGGCCAAGACCAAAGAGCTGTCAAAATACACCAGAAACCAAAACCAAACCTGCACCAGGCTGGGAAGACTGAATCTGCAATATGTAAGCAGCTTGGAAGAGGACTGGGAGAATGTCATATGGTCAGATGAAACCAAAATAGAATATTTTGGTAAAAACTCAACTCGTCCTGTTTGGAGGAGAAAGAATGCCATAACCTACTGTGAAGCATGGGGGTGGAAACATCATGCTTTAAGGCTGTTTTTCTGCAAAGGGACCAGGACGACTGAACCATGTAAATGAAAGAATGAATGGGGCCATGTATCGTGAGATTTTTAGTGAAAACCTCTTTCCATCATCAAGGGCATTGA
>JAUMHI010000051.1:7973941-7985717 GCA_032359435.1 Enteromius unitaeniatus
ATACTTATTTTCCACCATAATTTGCTAATAAATTCTTTAAAAATCCTACAATGTGATTTTCTGGATTTTGTCTCTCATAGTTGAGGTGCACCTATGATGAAAATTACAGGCCTCTCTCATGTTTTTAAGTGGGAGAACTTGCACAATTGGTGTCTGACTAAATACTTTTTTGCCCCACTGTATATATATATATATATATATATATATATATATATACTTTTATTTTGGATGTGATTAATTGCGATTAATCGTTTGACAGAACAAATTTATCGTTTTCATTTACATTTTTATTATTTTACTAAATATATTAATATATAATATATATTTTAGTAATAGTTGTGCTTTTAATATATATATATATATATATATATACATATATATATTGTTTTAAATTATTATTATTATTATTTTTTACTAGTATCTGCCCAGCTCTCTGTTATTTATATTTGATTTTATTTCAGCTTACTTCAATTATTAGTGTTACTCTGTTTAACTACTGACTCGCAAAAACTCTACAAAAGAGGCTATCTTGCAGATAATTCGATCAAGTGTAATGCTTGTGCATTAAAACATGATAATTTTTTGAATGAACATCAGTTCAGACTCAAATTGCCTTTTTATGAACCCATCAATTACTTTAGGACATTAATAATCAAACAAGCTCAGATTCGGGGTTCCTATGCTTATATGATTATATGGGGCCATCAATTACATATTGGGCTCCAGTACATGTAGGGGCCCCTGGGAGTTATAAGACTGAAAACTTCTTCATTGCTACTGTTTCTTTGTTTTTATTATTATATATTACTCCCTTTGTTTTCTTAAAAATGTTATTGAGCTATAAACCACACTTCTAGATCATACAGTATGATTATGATGAATGTGAACATAAATGAAAATGGTCTGATGAGACCATTCTAACTGATCTAATTGATCAATTTCAGAAGTTGTCATTAAATCATCTTTGTATTAACACCCTGGCTGTTTGGTACATAATTAAACTAGCCCTTAATATTAATGTCTATCTAAACTCAAAGGGATCATAAATTAGATTACAGATTTAATATTTTCAAGAAAATATCCTATGCAAGATCAAAGGGAAATTCAATAAAAGTAGTGGCAGACTAATATTAGGGACATGAATTTCTTATAAAGGCAGCGCTGATACACAAGTTCAATGTAAATGACACGCATAAAGAAATATGCCGCTCATAATAAAGCCATATAATACAACCAAAACACATATTTGAGCAACAAAACTTGCTTTGATGCTCAGAAAAATAGAGGTATGAAACCCCTTTTAGTCACAAGCTAGTTATTTGCCTTGATTTAGTCTTGGCTATATAATGACGTACTTCCATGCAATGATAAGATCATAAATCATGCTATCAAAGTATGAGATTTCTAGACATAAACACACCGAAAGTAGTGTGTAATTTGTGTTTTCGAACAGATGGCTCCCAGGAATTCAAGACAAATCGCACTACAGCAGAGACGGTGTGATGTGTAAATACTAGGGTAAATTTGCGCTGGCATCTGTTCCCTGAGCTCCCCTAATGATTTCGATCCAAGTCACTGGCTATAAATCAGACACACTAATCATTCTGAAACTGGTCATTCTGACACGAGTTTTATCTGTTGCAAGCAATTTCTGCAAAGACATTGGCTAGAGTGTCAGCACGCTCATTTTAAGCTGTAGAAACAGTATTTGCTGGGTATTTGTTTTGCCTCGTGGTGATTTGTTTTTATGTGTTATTAAACTCTAGATTTGTTTGTCTGCATTTGATTTGCTCTCCAAATGAGTTTGCTGCCATCAGGGGATCTCTTGAAGTGTGTTAGTGAACTACAGCATAATGCAGAATTTGCATATAATATGATTATTTTGATACATTGTGTTGTCTTTTTGCTGCTTTTTTAATTGAAGGGAGAAGGGGAGCTGGATCAGGATGTGACAAAATCCAAATTTCCCAAATTTTTACAATCATAAAAAGCAAGACAAGACAAGTTTGTCTAGTTGAATATCATTTTGTGGATCATATATGATGATATTTTATGGGTTCATATTTTATTATTCCCCTTTGTGCCCCATATCACATCAAAAAGAAGTCATCTCAAAGGAATGGAAAGTTATTACACTTTTTTTTTTAACACAGTTTTTCTGTAGAATAATGCACACTGATAACTTATGCACTTATTAAAATGCATACAGACTCACATCTAACTCATGTTAAGGTGGTTTATAAATTTCTATTGTTTGATTATTTTGATAGAGTATGAGAAATGGACATATTTTATCATCTCTTTGATAGAAAAAATTATAATTAATAATCTGAATAACTGTCACGCTTGTGAACTGAATTGAATATGAGCCAAGGCCTGTGAAATGCAAGGCTGTAATAACAATGTGAGAGAAGATTTTCAATATTTAGTCAATATGTCACTGTTTTCAAAACCATTTTGGTTTAGAAAAGGTCAAAAAGTCAGAATATATGGAAAATGAAATATGTTATTGAAATAATGCTGTCAAAAAGTAAATAAACTGATAAGGTCAAGGATGATTTAAACCAAACTGATCTAGAAAAAACAATGAACACTTGCCACCTGGAATCATATTAAATTTGCCAACGCTGCATCTTCAATGTTTGCCACTGTTTATTTCAAAGCAGGGATTCAATGCAAAGAAATTGTATGTACAGTAAATGCTGTGAGTGACAACACCCTGCTAATTAAAGTAAAACCAACATTTACACATTGACTGTGTGCAATGCTGCATCTATAAATGTGCTGCTAGCAAACCAATTACAGAAGTGTCTTATATCATATATTGATATGAACGGAGACATCCCGTTGGATATGAGCAGCGAACTGGGATCTGGCTTCAAGAGACCAATCCACTTTGAGTGTATTAAAACAAGCCAATGAACATTGGCATGCACTGATTGCATCCAGCTGTAGTATAAATGAGCAGCTGGTACAGTGTAGGGCTGGGTGATATATATCGAACTATATATTATGTGCATCTCATCAGTAAAGCTGGTTCCTTTTCTACTAAAAGCTTGAAGACGCCCTTTCAGCTGGATAGTTCCCCTGCCGGCATCTGGCGAGAAAGAAAGTTTTCTAACGGGTAAGATCTAAAACTCTTCTTACCGCGAGTGAACTCGTACATTACTGTCTGGGCTCCCCACGAAGAATGTAGTGCTCTCATGAGTCTTTATGTCTTCTCTGTATTATACCCGGCTCGCCTGTTTCCAAGTCTCTCACAGAGTTCGGAGACCAAGACGGCAGAGCTATATGTGTGTCTTTTATTCTGCCAGTTATTATACAGGAGTAAATAAGCCCCTTTCGAGCGGCTTATCCTCCTCGGCTCGCACGCCAGCACACATGCATTCCCCCTTTCTCCGCTGCTCTTTTATCTGCCGGTATCAAGCAAAGTTCTGGGTGTGATACACAATATAGCTGCCACCTGTAGTACGTGGCCCCCCCAGCCGGTGGTGGAGGCATCTGTGAACACAACAGCATGCCTGGAGACCTGGGAAACAGGTATCTTGTCTGTCTCACTCATATCAGCCAGACATAGCCACAGATGGCGCTCCTGGACCACCATGGTGGATACTGCATGACCCAGAGAACACGCAGTAACCTTTGTCGCTCGAAGCACGAGGTACGTAGTAGTACAGAGTTCACCGAAAACTTCTGGGTCACGACCAGCCTTGTGAGGATTCTTCAGGGACTTGGCCTGATAGACTTGCAACAACACCGTAGTGTGTACTGCAGATGCAGCTTCTCCGCAGGAATTCCTCCCCATCACCATAAGACTAGTGCGCCCCCCGGAAGAAGTAACTCTCCAGGGGGAGCCCTAAATCTTGGCAGAAGTACAGATACCCCGCAGGTAGCGGAGTCTGGACTGCAGCTCTTCTCACCATGAGAACATGATTCATCCACGAAAGCCACCTCAGCATGCTTCAAGCCCAGGCACGAGAGGCAGCGATCGCAACCATCAGGTAACGACCGCATCCAGAAACTCACGGGTGGAAGGGCATCTTTAAAAAGACGTTGCACCTGTGAGCTACTCTTTTTTAAAAAAGCACTTTTAGTGTGCAGTGGGGCACAGGGGAGACTTGCACACAACAGAGGGGTAGTGCAGCCTGATGTGGAAACCCACTCAACACAAGAGCGACCACTGCTGATGACGCCGTCACACCAGCCACAAATCCTTGAAGCAGGAGAGGGAGCTGAATGTTGTGCATGCTCAGCTCCGAAGCGAAAAGCTGAATATGCTGTGATCAGCTGCAGCTGGATACAATTAGTGCATGCCAATGTTCATTGGCTTGTTTTTATACACTTGGAAGTGGATTGGTCTCTCGAAGCGAGACTCGGAGTGACCAACTGAAAGGGAACCCTGCTGAAAACACAAGCTTGAACCACCAAAACCGGTTTATTCTGGTTTAATGTTGGTGCGTGCTGTTTATGAACAAAACTTGACCTGCCCATGTTTGAGAACCAGCATCCAATGATGCCATAAGCAATGCTGGAGTTACTGTTAAATTCTCTTTGAATTGTTTCAAATATAATAGAATGTAAATATATGTGGATATCAGTTACTCTTTCAGGCAGAAAAAAGGATTTCTGTATAAATGTTGTGGCCTGCAGTCTTCCATTCTAAAGCTCAAAGGTGTTAAGAATCCACTTCAAAAAACCTCTCAACAAAACCTCAAAAAAGCACACTGAGCTGCCCTTCAAAAATCCCTTTTCAAAAACTGCCACCTTTTTCTAAGCCATAACAGTCACTCACCTGTGCTGTCCTCGTAAACCACAGTAACAGACTTCCATTTGTAGAAAATGACAATGTCCAGGATTGCCCTGCTTATGGAGGTGTACTCAGGGTAGAGGTTAATGTAAAAATTGTCCTTATTGTCCACAGATGGGTGTTTCCAGCGTGTCTGGATGTGCGGCACCTCCAGGGCATTGCAAATGGATTGGACGGCACTGACCGAGGAGCTGTGAGAGGGGCCAAAGACCGCCGCGACCCCCAGGGCTAGCTGGTCACATACTGAGAGAAGAAAAATAGAGAGAAAGAAACAGGGGAACAAAAACATGTGACATGAAAAAATATGTGGTTATAAGAAAAAATAAGAAGAGAAAAACAGAACTAAGCATGCATGCAATAAAAGCAATAGTCTAGCCTTGTTAAATCTGATAAGTTTTCATTACATTACACTATAATGGCAATTTCCATGGAAATTTTTGGTGAAGTACAAAAATATGTTATTTTGAAAGACCTACAAGATATGTTGAAATAAATAGATCAAAACAAAAAAATAACACAGTAGCTATTTTACATCTGCCCCTTAAAATGCTTATTTTGGACTGTCCATCATTAGAGGATTTGACATTTTGAATTGTTTTTAATCATTTAAAACAATTATGACATAACACTGAACTAATATTCGATTATTAATATTTAATAAATGTGCCTCTTAAGTCGCTGGGGTGTATTTGTAGCAAAAGCCAAAATTACATTGTATGGGTCAAAATTATACATTTTTCTTTTATGCCAAAAATCATTAGAATATGAAGTAAAGATCATGTTCCATGAAAGTATTTTGTACATTTACTACCGTAAATATATTAAACATGAATACAAAAATAAATAAAGAGTCATACCCCTTCTGGAGGCTTCAAAGCTGTCAAAAAGGTTTACTCTCTGGATATCGTAGGTCAATGTGGTGTTTGGCATCAAGGTTCTGTTTCGGTTAATACTTGTAACTGCAAATTTAAAGGCGAGTTCATCCATGCTGACTGGTTCATTCTCTCGCGTCTCAAAGATTCCCCCTTTAATCAAAATAAAGAGAAAAACTGTGTTAAGCAACAAGTAAAACTTTCTTTCATGTCAGCAAGTACAGTAGATGTGTAAACGTGCTTAAAGTAAAAGACATTTAAAAAACACTTTGAAGCTAATGAATTAATAAAGGTAAAATCAATGCCCTAGTAATTCATAAATCTCATTATAATTAAATTCATAGCACTGGTGCCAAGTTAATGCTAAGGCAAACTGAAAAAAAGATAAACCCAGCTTTGATACATCACGTTTGATATACAGTTATTTAAAAAACGCATTTAAAAACAGTGCTTAGCTAAAGGTACAAATTAAACATAAAAATACTGTCTAGGTAATGGACAAATTCCAGTTCCACACTAATTGAAAAGCATTAAATAATAGCACCAGGCTAATAATAAATACAAATCAATTCCAAGTTAATGCATTTTTTTTTAAAGCAGAACACAGCTAAAATTGCATTTAAAATAGGTAAATGTACAAATAAATTTTAAATTGGAATTTAATGGTGACCCAAAACAGCCTGGTTACGAACTCTTTTCAAAATGTCTTCCTTTGTGTTCGGAAGAACAAAAAATTCACACAGGTATGGAACTACTTAAAGGTGAGTGAATGATTACAGTAACTATTCCTACAATGATCAAAATCCAGCTTTTCTATACTTAAAACCAGCTGTTCACAAAATAAATACATACATATTCTTGTCCTCTCTGTTCATCTAAAACATAACTTAAGCCACATGTAAAGAAAAATGTATTTTTCTCAATGTTGCTCTTTGCTTATCACTATTCATGAATGATATAGTTTGTCAAACAGTTGACAAAGTTCATCTGTGAAATGTATTTCCCGTCCAGACCACATTGATGCTTGACATAAGTTGACAAGTAAGGATTGCAACAACAGCATCTGGGCAGAGTTTTTGCTGTGCTTTATTAAATAACAGTCCTTGAGTAATGGACACCATTCAAAAAGACAGGTATAACCTTTGAGTATTTTTCACTTGAAGCAAACATTTTCAGTACAGTCTGTAATAAAATGAAGAACAAAGAAATCAACTGCAAGCAGAAGAACAAAGAATTTTCTGTATCTAACTGTAGAGGGTTAATAAAATAAAAAAAATCTGTGAGCCTTTTAGTTAATGTTGCCAGTATTATTAAGACCATAAAAGACTACTGCTAATGAATGTGAGACATTAAACCAACCATTTTATGAATCTTAATAATTCATAAGAAAAAAACCCCAGCAGATTACAATTGCTGTTTAACCTAGTACGATGAATCTAAATGCCAAAACCAATATGTGATGTCATTCGCTTACAGGTTGCAGCAGGTTATTTAGCGATCCCATAACATTTAGAAAATCTGAAATGGCAAATCACACAGATTTAGCTGCTTAAGAAACTCAGACTAATTGGCCAACACAGTATTTGACCTTTAACATGCCATTTTTAAATCACTTCCCTCGCTGGCAGTGAAGTCTATTTTTCAAAACTGCATAAGGTTAATCAACATCATTTCTTCCCAATGATCACATGCAAATCAGACAATCACGTAGATCAAAACAGAGCGTTAACACCTGAATCAGCAAATGATCATGGCCAAAACATCAGACTTCGTTACTGAATATGCCAATCAAGAACCAATTAAGCTCAGTCGGGTGCAGAGTCAACACGAAGTAGATGTCTGGAGTAAGTGGCCAAGACTTTTTCAGTGGAGTGTATATCCGGAATAATGCATGAGCATCTGGTACAACACACATTGTTATGTCCTATTACTTGTACCGCTGCTGATACTACACATCATACGAAAACAATGGGTCTAGAGGACATCCACCTGAGATCAGACTCTATTCACAGACGGCCAACGAACAGGTCTCTGCAGGAAATAATGGGCTATGAACTCGTCAATGAACAGCCAACCTCAGACAGCGAAAGTGACAGATTGGCTCTTTAATGAAAAGACTGTGAATGAAGATAAGAATAATTAAAAGGAAATGTTAATGTGTGTGAGATGAAGCTCATCAGAGTGTAGATACGAGCTTCTGTGAAACCCTGTCTCGGTGGCTTGTTTTGGCTTTTGGAAAGCCGAACTGGAATGAGCAGGACTTAAAGCCAAGCCAGAAAGTCCTGCTGTGGATAACACCGTCTGATGTTCAGATATAGTCCCTCGGGGAGAGCGTGGACCGAGCGCTCCACACAGGGAGAAAGGAGAGGAGATTTTGTCTGTGAAAAACTGATTGCTTTCATATAGAGGGAGATGGTCAGGCTGGGCTGGATCGGGATGAGAATGAAGCCTGAAGCTTTTCTAGACGAGGCAGATGCACTAACATGAAGGAGAGTTGTTTTTTAGCAAACAAGTCTTGGTTCATTTTTGTGGAAGTATCGGATCTACGGTTTTGCTATGTTTATTTACTCTTTTTCCACTATGATTAAGAAGCCTGATCCCTCATCGATCTTTTATTATCCTGAAAACACCAAATCCATCTAGCTTCATTTTTTCCTTTAATTGGCACATTAAGAGTCAGCCATTGGAACGGAATAGATTTACAGTGTATTTAAGACATCAGGCAGCATTAGAGCAGAATGAAAAAGCCGTCAGAGTGGCATATAGGCACTCTTGTATGTGTGTGTAGGCGCTGTGATGGTTACTTGAGCATGCTTTAATGCTTTATTTCTATTCATTGGAAAATGGTCCCCTAGGGATGTCCAAAGCCTCTGCCATTCACCTTGGAGACCGCAACTTTAATGAATCCATTTTCTGTCATGATGTTTGTGTCATTACATGCATTTCACCCTTGTGATAAACAATAAGTTAACAAGAAAGTTATGGGCTTTGGATCTATATGCTTTTATGTTAAGGCAGAGCTTTGCATATTTTTATGATTTAAAATATTATCTGTTAATACAGAACTTTATTTCACATCAAGGACAAGTTCTTCTCAAAGGTAACAAATTGAAAGAGAATATAAATGCATGACATGGTTATTATAGTTGACTAAAATAAAATATAAAAAATGGCTTATTTTACTTCAGGTATTTAACGAGGCAACATTTCTCATTTTCATTTAGTTTACCTTGATGAAATAATATATTGAAATGTATTTTACCAAATGAATATTACAAAGTACAAAATTAATAAAATGAATTCATAAAAAAATATAAAAATCTATATAGACTAGGGCTGCACGATACATCGTTTCAGCATCGTAATCGCGGCAGTCACGATGCAGGGCAAAATAATAAAAAAAAAACATTATGTGTGTCTGATTTAAAAATGTACTGTCTATATTTCTAAACTTTCAATACACGTGTCATGGTCAGCTGGAGGTGTCATGGCGAAATGAGTGCAGGGCGCTGAAATGGAAGATTTGGTTGCAAAAAGAAACGCAACGTCACAACATCGTCATATGGAAGTAATTTGGATACAAAAAGGATGATGCTGACCAAACACATGTGCTTTGTCGGAAGTGCCTGGCAGCTGTTGCCACAACTTGCGGAAACACTACGAACAAAGTACTGTATGAGGTATGCAAAGCCAGATCAGATTACAGTCCAAGGCAAAAAACTATGTCGGATGCGTTTGCCAGTGTGGCGCCTTACGAGAAAGGCACTAAGCGACATAAAGATGTCACTGATGCTTTTACATTTCACCTTGCGAAAGACATGGTACCAATAAACACGGTCACCAAGCAGGGTTTTACAAACATGGTCCACTCGCTTGACAAGCATTATGTTATGCCGTCAGGCACTTATTTTATTTATTCTTTGAAAATGCTTACAAAATTATTATTCTCTAATTATTATTAGATTTTTAAGCAGTTCAAAACACCTGACGAACATAAATAAATATGTACACATCGCAATTTATAGCGCAGGAAAAAAATATATTGCAATGTAATTTTTTCCCAACATCGTGCAGCCCTAACCCCTAAAAACAAAAATGAGAGAAACGCTTACAACAAAAAATAAATTACTAAAACAATAAAATTAACATGAAAGCTGAAAAATTTTTAATCTAATTTAAAATAATAACAAAATCATAATAGTATCTCAATTATACTAAAAACAACACTTAAACTAAATGTGACCCTGGCTGTGAAAACCAAGCTGAAGTCTTTTTTTTGTGTTCTACACAAAGGAAAAGAACATTCTGTAAAAGAGTAACCTTGATAGCTGTAGTAAAATATATCATAGTAAAATTTGTGTTTGAAATTAAACTTTAATTTTCTCGTAATTCGATTTTACAGAAAGGGTCAAATATAAAACCAACAATATATACTACAACAAAGCCATTGATTAATTTTCTAAAGGGTACGCACATGCGCAGAAGATAGTTTTATGAAGTTCAAACAAAACCTTTTTTTGCAAAATAAAAATATTAGTCAATACTTTATCACTATCCCAGTTCCGTCTATAATCTGGCAGACAGTATTCAGCATGTTTTCAACAACAGCTGAAAATGTTCCTACTGGACAATTCATTTATGCAGTTCATGTAAGTTTAATGTGGAATTTGTCCTGTCTTCTCCCAGAACCTGTGTGGGTGACAGGTGGCACACACAGAATACAGTATGCAGTGCCTCTCCTCTGGCTTTGATCAGCAGACAGTTCAAAGACTTTCAGCACTGGTCCTAGAAAGTGCTAAACATGTTTTAGCAGGCAACACAAACTCCAGTGGCTGGCTACAAGTAGTACAGGCCAGGATTACAGTTTTATAGACTCCATAGACTTCCAAATATGCATATTAACATTTAAAAGGCAGGTATGTATTATCATGTACCATATAAAGACCCGATTTATACTGCACAAAAATAATATTATAAATAGTCTATGCGTATACAATATTTTGAAAACATTTAGTTTATTTGTCTTTATTACTATTATTTTTTAATCCTTTTTTAAATAATATTTTAATAAATTTGATCTTTTTTTTTATCCATTTTATATTTTGTTTACCATAATCAATTATTGTATATTTTAGTCTATCTAGTCATCTTATTTGGACACTTTACAATTTATTGCAATTTATTTTTACAGTTTATATGCAAGTCACTTTTAAAGGCCTAATTTGACTCTCAACAAACGCTTCAGATTTTTTCTTTCATTAAAATTCTGCACACATAAATAACAATCCTACAGAGGTTAGGCCGTTTTCACATTTAAATTGACGTAAATTAGCTGAATTATGGGTAATTGTCACCATTCCCAGACTGTGCTGGATGCATTGTATTTTTTCTTTTTTAGCTCACAAGGTCTTTGTGTCCCTTTCTCATTCTTGTGCATTTTATGCATTCTCATTTTCCCTAGGAGCTGGAAGAGGAAGGAAACTGCAGGTCTTTTCATTCATAAAACACTGGAGTTTTAGCAAATAGCTGCAATATATAGCCTAATCAAGAATGTGTGCAATTACAGTCAAAGATTTTCAAACATTTCTTCATATTCAAAAGCATTTCATTCAAATTTTACCAAAATTAACATCACAAAAGCCTTTTGGAGATTATGTGTGAATGTAGCCCTGCAGCAGGCTCTTGGTCTTTAAGTGCCTTCATTTTTCCCTCAATTACTGAGTTCAGTGGACTTCAATGAACTGAAGACCATTAAATCCGTAGACATGCATTAAAAACAAAATGGCACTGAAAGGGACACCACATCTAAAACACTATCTGAGTAAGTACCTTTTTAAAATAAGTATGTACTTTGTTACCATTAAAAAAGTTCCATATTGTGTCATATAAATGTAAAACTGACATACCATATTCCAGTGGCGGCTACTGGTCTGTCAAATAGAGGAAGCTAATTTTTGGCCTACTAAAATTGTCTATTTATTTAAAAGTAAATTTTGCCCTACGTTCCTTTTCAAGAAAAGGGTCTGTGACCCTGTCGTACCAACTAGGCGTCTTTTCCAGTGACTGAATGAACGATCTAAAAAAAATATTAAACTCT
>JAUMHI010000051.1:7985817-8004373 GCA_032359435.1 Enteromius unitaeniatus
AGGGTCACAGACCCTTTTCTTGAAAAGGAACGTAGGGCAAAATTTACTTTTAAATAAATAGACAATTTTAGTAGGCCGAAAATGAGCTTCCACTATTTGACAGACCAGTAGCCGCCACTGATATACACACACACACACACACCTTAACCCATTCAGCCAGCATTTTTAATCATGAGTCCTGACCTGCTTGTTCTATTAGTGTAGCTGATATCCATCATTAAGCATAAACACAAAAAGCATTGTCAGACCCAGTCACACACTTGACAAGAGCCTTAAATGGCTTGGTAACTCATCTTATCAATGCATAGACTTACAGAAGACAGGAAGAAGAATGTTTCCTTTCCTGGAAAGCAGTGAAATGCCCTTATCAGGCTCTCAAACACACTTCACAACTGCACACATTAAACAGGGCTTAATTTCTTTCACTTTCCAAACGGTGTTGAGTTCCATCCACGGGTGGAATTCTAAACGCAAAGAAACATCTTGAAATCACCTTGAAATTCTTTAGTAAGTATCTTACATGCGTGCTAGTAAAGCTCATGGGCTCAAATATGAAAGTACAGACCTGCTTAAATGGCAGAACAGCATTGGTTTGCGCAACAAAAAAACGTAAAGAAACTACTTCACTTATCCAGTTTCTCTAAAAACTCACCTTAGACACAAGCTTATCGGCTTTGCAGTACCTCGGAGCATTTACGACTGGAATAACATGCAAATCCATAAATTTCTCGGAAGATTTCATGACATGCATGTTGTAACAAGCATAAAGCTCCATATCATGTGCATCCTCAAACCAATCACGATTAAAAGAATTCTGTAGTACAAACCTCCCTCTCCTTTCTCTACACACACTAAGCTAAGCCAGGCTGATGTGAAAAGTCAATATTTAAACAGTTAACAGTCCAAATCCATGAACATGCATTCGTATTTCTCTCCAGAGTGATAACTCGAGGGAAGAAGTGCTCGGATGGTTGAACTCACATTGTAAATAAGTCTAGAGACTGGCAGGCGAAGAGGTTTTTGGGTTTAGCAGGATGTTACACCACCCTCCACGAGATACATGCAGTCATTATCAAGCTTGGAAAAATAATGAAGTCCTCCTGTCCTTTGTCTCCTAGGTTGTCTGTTTCCTCCGGCGGGTCTCTCCATAATTTATCAGCGTTAAGCGATTCAAATCGACGTGCATAATCAAGCAATTAGAATGCAGAGCTAATTAAAGAAGATGTCCCCTTCTCGCTTTCTCCCTCGTCTCAAAGCAAGAAAAGAAAACATAAGTGACGTGAGATAATAACGATAACCATCCGTGTGATTAATATGGGGAAGAGAGAACGAGAGAAAATGAATCTTATAAATTATGCCTAGCTGAATCAGCTCCTCTCTGCCTGTCATTGTGTCAAAACCACATACAAACACACATTTCTGACAGAACAATAGACAGTACAGTACAAGGGAAAGCTTTTAGGTTTGCTTTAAGAACTCAAATATCAAACAGACAGGGAAAAGTGTGTTTCTTTCTAAGTATAAATGGTATGACAGTGTTCAAAAAGAGCATTGTGACCTCACATGTCAGTGTCACGTACCAGCATAATATTAACCTCCTACCAACTGATTCAGCAACATGACACATGGACGGGACAAGACAAACACACGTTCTGACAGAATGTGGTGTTTTGCGGGTGAATTATTAGGGCTAAATGCGTTTCTGCAACAGATGGTGTGCTGGAGAACAGGCCAGAGAGACTGTGGCCGGCTGGCAGTATCCGTGTGACAGACAAGGACACAGAGAGAGAGGATAACATACAAAGACAAACAAAAGAGGACAAAAAAATAGTTCTAACACAGGCAATAGAAGGGAAAAGTCTTGAAAGAGATACATCAATCCTGAGAATGACTTGATTGGGAAAAAAAAAAAAAAAACAAAATGGATGAAGAAAGAAAAAAAAAACATCCCAAAGTTTGAGACCACATTAAAAACCTGGGATTCAAAATACAATTTAGGTATTATCTAAATCGAAAATAGTTTGAAGATTTATAAAAAAAATAATAATAAATAAAAAAAAAATAAAAAAAACCAACAACAAAAAAGGAAATAATCAAGTTTATGAATTATTTCTATATTACTTAAAGAAAATCTTTAAAGTTAATCAAAATGACTGCACAAACAAAACAAACAAACAAAAACCCTACAGATGTTATTTCTTTCTTTTTTGAAGTGGGTGTAGCCATCTGAAAGTACAAAAATCTAGAAAGGCACCAAGCTATGCTGCTAGTTAGACTGCTTGATACTGAACTGGTATTTAGGATCATATAAATCATAGGTAATTATACACACACTAATGTGTAGTTCAAATAGTTTCATCCTTTACTGCACTTTGCACTTGCCCTAGTAATTTATCAATAGCAGCAATGAATCAGTTCTCGAGCATGCACAGAAAACCACTCACTTCCATCTTGCAACGTGGTTAGGAGCACATTCACTGGTGGTCTCAAACATTTGGATCCTTGAGTACATGTGTGAGTGCATGTTGACAGGTTTCATTCTTCCTTGTGTAAGTGGTTACACGGTCTGCTTAATGAAGGTCAAGATCAGCAATGACTATGTCATCACTTCCACTCTGTGTGATAGTATGAGTGTGTGTACACGTGTGAAGAACCGCAAGGCAAGACAACCTGTCTTCCCATCTGCTGCCATCTCTGAACGCAGCCTTAAAATCAAAGGTCACTTAGATCACATGACACCAAGCTCTTAGCCAGCCATCTGATTTCAGTCTGCCTCTGACCCCATGACACCCTTCATATCAGAAAATAAAGAGTCTATATTTACCCACCCCAAACAAGAGAAACACCACTAAATAAAGCCCAGCGACACAAAATAAACTAGGATGTCAAGCTCTGTCAATCAAAACCAGAAGCTCTTCTATTATAATTCAGCCAGATAGACTGTTCAAGCAGAGAGTTTTTGATCAATCTTCATAGCAGGTGGTCTCTAACCTTGTGTGCAGAGTCCGTTTCATCCTCCAGGCTGTCAGCAGGGCTCTCAGCCATTAGGTTTACCCTGTCGTCGCCTGTGTCATCAGGGCTGTGCAGCACCAGGCCAAGACCTTCATCCAGGATGTCCTCTAGAGGGAGCAATGGAGACGGACAGGGACAGGGTGAGCTACAGAGCAAGTACCGATAGCCCTCTGACACTCACACTTTGTTTTTTAATATTAAGCAAGGCTGCATTCAATTAATCAAAACTGACATTACAAATGATTTCTTACATTGCACAATAAAAAAAAGCAGCACCAAATAAAACAGATAATGACAATAAGCAAATATATGAGAAAAAACGACTGCAGTGATAAAATTTACCCTGACTTTGGGAAAAGATGTCAGTGCAGAGGTCCTGTGCCCCGTCCGATCGGCGGGGAGGCATCTGGCACAGCTGGTGCGGCTCGGTAGCGGGCAGCGTGCTGACAGTCAGGGTGAGAGAGGGCAAAGAAAACGCAGCCTGCATGTCAGCCAGCTCCAAGACACTCGCCGGCTTACTGTTCAGATTCAGAATCTCGTCACCTGCTCGCAGACCTGAACACAACCATAAACAAAAGCTCAAATCAAATGTATAAACCCAAAATGTAATTACATCACTCAAACACAGCCAGAAAGGTCATTAGTTTCTCTTCAAACATTTAAAGACCTTGTTTTCTTGATGCAATACGACACTTTATGCTGTCAGAGGTTAATTATTAAAGCATAAAGTTAATTATTTATACAAACGCGCAAAAAATTATTATTTCCTTACTATTCAAATGTTTTAAGTAGATTTGTTGCACATGTTGGACATACAGGAAGAGAACAAAGAAAGAAGTTAATCTGCTCCTCCCCCAACCACCTGACTCCCTCTCTCTTAATTATCAATTAACAACACATCAGCTGCTCAATTAGCCTCCAATAGCTCAGTTAACGCTCATTAGGCAGGACTGCCAGTTTAATTGATTATTGATGCCCGTGTTCCTGCAGGAACTGAATTTTTCCCTCTGTTCCTGAGCTTCTATGAATGCTGTATGGGTTTACACACATGCATGCATGCACACGCTGCCTGAAGTGTGACCCAGTTTTACATGAAGCGAAATGTCAGCTGTAATATGGGGTCTGCCCCTGGCAATAGAGTGATGATGAATGTTGGGGTGATGTCATCAACAAGCGCCCCCAGTGCTGTGCGTCCAAACTGTCCTGAATTTGAGTATTACCTCCAGCAAATATTGTCAGTGTGTATTTCACACACACTCGCTTCATTCAGTTTGGACAGCACACGGTCTTAATGAGCCAATGCTTGTTGGGGCATATTCTTCTCCAACAAAAAAAAAAAAAGCTTCTGAACTGTCCACTTGGGTATCCATCTGCCTTACTATTCATCCAGACAAGCCTTTTCTTGTACACTTCAACTTCGCAAGGCCTTCTGGGTAGAATTACTAACAATATTAAAACAAAACCCTGCTAAAATGTCTTAAACCAGTTTGGTCAGGTTGGAAGACCATCTTAATCCAGCTAGAACCAGGGAAAGGGAGAGTCCATGCAGACTGTGTACAGTGCATTCAGTTACATTCAAGTTAAATACTTTGGGGTTTAGCACAAATCCCTGACCTTTAGTATGAGCAATAATAATAATAATAATCATAGCAATGCTTATCTTCGTGAGCACCACTAATTAAAATACTCTGACGTTCAATAACTGGACTTACTGGAACAGAGAGTATCTGAAACCGTTCTGCTCTTAATGAATGCACTCGCTTGGCACAGATATCACTGGCAGCGCGTAATGGTTTTAATTTGCCCCTCTTGGTAATCCTGTGCTCATGTGAGGGCTTTTTAAATGATTTTCCTCCAGTCCGGTGGAGATTTGGGTCAGTCCTCGCAGTTCTGACTCCTGCATATTCCCCTGCTAATTTCTCAGCGGTTTTATAGACTACTACAGGTCACGCATAAGGTTTTGATTTAGACCTGGAAGAGCTGCCAAATAAAAGCAGTAAAGTAATCTAAGAACTTTTTGGGGATGCAATTACACAATGCTGTTCTCAACTAAAAACTGAATTTTTTATGTGTTTAGTTCATTTACATGACAACAGTATTTTGCGGGCCTGAAAATGTTAACTGTAATCATCTCCGTAAACTACAAAAATGACAAAAAAGTCAAGAAACTTGACAACCACCATTTTTTCCATTGTGTTGTGGCTTGTTTTGTCGTGACTTATTTCCATAGTGTTGTGTCATGATTTGTTTTTATTGTGTTAAAGCTTGTTTTTAATTGTGTCGTTTCTGTTGTGTTGTGCTAAATTCATTCTGTTGCAGTTTATTTGTGTTGTTCTGTGGAGATTTTGATATATTGTGCACTACTGGGCCACCACAAGAATATATATATTATATAAAACAAATACGTATATATTTTTTTCTAAAGTAGCTTGACTTGAATTATGTGGTTTTGAATTACAGCAAACTACAGTTTCAAAGTATCTTCCCCAACACTGTATATAACTGAACCATAATGAAGAACAGCTATCTGCTGAATTCTATCACACACCTTTGGCAAATGCCAGACCTCCAGCTTTCACATCAGTGATATGAAGCTGCTGGCCTCCATCCTCCTCTACTACCACTACAGAGAAACCTGGAGAAGAGAGAAAGAGACATAAATAACTAAAAAAAGAAACAGAGAAGAGGAATAAATCAGATATAAACTGAACAGCATTGTTACCGTAGCCTATGGCACAGGACTCATCTCTGTCAAACTGGATGACTTTGGTTGTCTTGGCACAAATTTCAATTTCTTTGTAGAGCTGAACAAAAGAAGAGAAAGAGAGGCTCAAATTTATAGCACTCTACGGATGTACAGTTCATTTACAGCATGACTTCAGGAAGAGCTAACATACATCATGGAAAAAGTCTTAGTCGGCTGAAATTTATGGCGTTGATATATACGCTAAATAAAAACCAGCTCATTCTCAAGAGAGCCTGAGACAAAACTGGGGCTTTGATCATTTCAGGGAGAGTAAAAGTTAGAGAAAGTTAAGCCTCTACAGAGAGAAAGAGAAAAGATGAGAGGAGACATGGAAAACACAAAGACTCTCTGTCATCTTAGAGGAACAGCCATGAAAAAAATAGCAAAGTAAATTAGCTTTTGAGGTTGCATAGTCGTTGCAGAGGTGGTTTCCCCCAGACTCCACAAATATACACACACACATACAGCTAAGGGGATAGAAGAACTGTTCAGAGTGCATTATGCAGTACATGCATCTTCTACATAATTCATAACATATGCAGCAGCCTCTCCTCAACACAGTCTGAGGGTTTAGACTCACTTTAACCTACATCGCAGTCAGAACTCAAAACTTTTATACTATCTGGGGCGCATTGCAGAGCCAGTCACACTAATAAATTCACCCCACGCTGCGTCGGTGACCGCTAAACGCTCTTAGCTGTCCAGGACACGTGTGGCTGCTGACAGGCCTTTTTTGTTGGACTTACCAGGTCACAGAGGTCCTCCTCAGGCTTGGGGACGTACGATTGCACTTGATTGTCGACAAGGAACTTCAGCCGTATATAGTGCTTGGAAAGTTCCAGTCTATAAGCCTGTTAAAAAAAAAAAAGTATTGCAGTTAACTAAAACCTAAAAAGTTAAACCTTAAAAATAAAAGAAACTTTAAAATAAAATATATTGTTACCAAAATTATGCATTGTGTTTATAGATGCATCTCTGCTAAAAGATATATAATATATGTATATACCTATTATACAAAGAAAAATACTTAAATTATATTATATTTAGCACTAAACAAATATATACTCTGTATCTATTTTTTAAATGGCTGACTGTACTTTATACAACTTACAAAAGGGTTACTTAATAAATAACTAGTAAAAACAACATCATAAAATATTGATGTGAAGAGAAATTATGTTCTGTGAGAAGAAATAGACCGTGAGTTGATACAAGACATGAAGCTACTGCATTTACGTATAAAAATTGTCCTATACTGTACAGTTTAGTACTTATTATATAAATCTATTTGACTACAGAATTCTCCAGCTGACCAACCAGAGTAAAATTATATAGAAAGCTGTAAAAAAAGAATGAACAAATAAGGATGTCTCACTATCTACATTCAGCAATAAACCTTAGCATTTAATCTGTTGAAGTTACTTACGACCATCTTAAAATGCTAAGAAAGTGTGTCCATGACAAAGGACGTTAATTACTTTTTGTTTGCCAGTGTGAATTGGTTCATATTTTATTTCAGCACTTGACAGAAAACCATTTTTGGGATTTAGTGCTGCCACTTTGCAGGACAATTTATTGCAGGTTAATTTATTTATAATTCTTTATGTTTCATGCTATGCTGTTACAGACTATCTAAAAAGATGCATGTAGAGGACTCATAATTTGAAACCGGACAGAGTAACTGCAGTGTGATTGCTCCATTGACATTCAAGTGTGAACGGGACGTGATGTGTGTGTGTGTTTACACAAATGCTTGAGGACTAATTTATGAGAACTGTGGATAAGAGCATTCTAGAACTCCCTGCAGTGATAGCAGCTGAGAATGGACAAGGAAAGAGGATGAAAGCTACTACAGCAGAATGATAACAGGAAGATAACCACACGAAGAAATAATCCACTGACACTTTAGCAGTTAGCCTTGGGAAATGGTAAGTTCTAGCACTTTCTCAACAGCTCCAACCAATAAAGGATGGGGTGGGGGCGAGTTTAGTGTTTTCAGGAAATGAGTTACATGAGATGTTAGCCATGGACAAAACATACTTTTATGATATCAAAGTGTGTTTTAGGTGTTACATTTCCTGTTCATTGTTGCTAGTGGGCTGCGAGATGATGGCATTGTCAAACTGGGATCGTGTTTGCAAAGAAACACATGGCACAGCTTACGTATCTGAAGATGACACATGCAAGGTGACAAACAACCACCAGACAAAAGGTTTCAGATGACCATTACATCAGGGTTCAAAAACAAATAATGAAACTACTTTTTCCTGTATTGATATATATTTCTGTGATGAAATATATATCAAGTGGGTGTGGCAACATTATGCTAATCTTGTCACAACAATGTGATCTGAAGTTCAGTTTGACTTGAAATGGTCACAATGAAATGTATTTAATTTGAATAGTTTTGTATATGTAACATTTACCCTGCACAGTGCCTCCAGGGCCTCCATGGCCGTCTCCCCTGGCTGAATGATAGCCAGCACAGGCTGATCATTGGGTAAAGAGACCCAGGACGGTGTGAGATAGTCAGCTACCCAAACTTCACTGTCTGTCTTTTGTTGGGCAAGACTTTTCACCAAACCCTCTTTGTCCTTCTGTTAAAAGAATTAAAGAAACAAACGATTGAAAAAAGGTGCTTAATAACAGCATGACATGCATTGTAAACAATGTGATGTATTTACGAGCAAATCAAATTTGTCATGTACT
Organism: Enteromius unitaeniatus; assembly: GCA_032359435.1. Taxonomy (NCBI): domain Eukaryota; kingdom Metazoa; phylum Chordata; class Actinopteri; order Cypriniformes; family Cyprinidae; genus Enteromius; species Enteromius unitaeniatus. The sequence continues at coordinate 7,994,285 of JAUMHI010000051.1, forward strand.
GATATGCAAATATTTTGTTTTAAATATATATAAAAAACAATGTCAGATATGTATTTATATATATACCGTACATTATTTTACTATATATAATAATTAATGGCCTTTTATTTATCAGACTGACATCGATATGACTGCTGATATATTGCACATACCTAAAAATGTAAAGTACCTGAAATTACATTTAATATTTTAATACTTATATCTTACTATGAAAATGAAATACTCCAAAGCACTGAAAAAGCCTTTAATTAACTAGGTAAAATCCTTTAGAGCAGTTAAAAGTGTAGGTCAACATGTTCATTAGGATACACATCAATTGTTCAAACAATTAATAAGCAAAAAAAAAATTTTTTTTTTTCTTACTCTATTTTATGGCTGTTTTTTTACCTATCGGATGGACACCAAAATGACTGCTGATGTATTATGTAAACCTAAAAAAATAAGTTGGAAGGTAAATTGATTGACCTAAAATAATATTTCATATTTTTTATATTTTTTTTCATGTTGTCTAAACCTAAAACGTGCTTGAAAAGTGAATACCGCAAGAAGATATCACACAAACCACTGAATGCAGATTTACAAAGGTGTCGGTTTTCCAGTTATATTTGCGCAAATCGGCCTTATCACACTTAAGCAGAGCTGTCTGGATCGATACAGCAGACAGTGTGATGATATCTAATCTGAGACTAATTAACTTGGCATCCAAGCAAAGCAATGTGCAAGCCCCACACAATACTCAGTGCCTCTGTCTGACGACGGCGCAGTTAAACGTCTGGCGGGTGATCGATGAGCTGACGTGTACCGGCTGGGATGTTCATTGTGGGTCTTTCGAGGGCTCTTGGGTCTGTCAGCGGGTCTGGCCTGCTGTCAGTGACGGCATGCTGCCTGGCTCAGATAGCTTATCCCACACTATCGGGTGACAGTCTAGCACCCTCCCCTTCCCCTCAACAATCTGCCCGCAGAGTAGCTGCGATGGTGGTCCCCCCATCATGGAGAGACAGCAAGCCCACACATGGCGAAGGAGAGCGGGAAATGGGTCAGAGGGACTTAAACACACTCACACACTGGCAAACACATGCAGACAATACATTAAACACTCCAACATTCTGTCACTCACATGCGCATACACTCCCCTCCCAAAACACCCGCCATCTGCCTCCTCTCCTGGCTGCTAATAGACGTGCCGGGTGGAAGAGGAGCCCGGGCCTCCCGTGGCTCCTCCCTTAGGCCCTACAGCCCAGCTTGGGTGTCTTAACTCTCTCTCGCTCTTTCCAGCTCTCTTTGGGAGCTCCATACAGCCCTAACATCTCAGTTCTTATGCGATCTGCCTCTGAAAGAATTCTCTTTGAATGTTTTAATTAGGCAAGTTATGCTGGGAAATGTTAGTGTCCTTCTCACCAGCATCTCCTTTCCAGTGTCCTCAAACACGTGCTCGAGATTCCTCTTAACCGACTCTTCACCGTCTACGAACACCTGAGATTAAGACAACCAAAGCATAAATAAAGGTATTTTAATCCACTTACAGCACATAAAAAATAATTACTGCAAATTGCATGAAAAATAAACAGTGATTTGTTTTACTGAACACATGTATGTAATGTTTAGCAGATGTCTGGCAGATGCGAACCTGGTTGATGCTGGGTCTGCCTTTGGTTTTCTTTTTTGAGGTAGTGTCCAGACCCCACAGAGAAGAGAACCGGCTCTTTCTTTTACTAGAGGAACGAGACAGGGCCTGGGTGCGTCTCCGGATTCCCCCATCTGTCCTTGCTGCCACCTGTCCAACACAAACCCATACAGAAAGTCAATAAACATCGTGCTCACGTGTTGATGATCACGTGATGATTGTTTTAAACAGTTTAGCATTTCTCACCACGAAAGAAATCTTAAAAGGAATAGTTCACCCAAAAATGAAAATGGGAAAAGTGCAGCAGGAACATTGTTCAAAGCATCTCCTTTTGGATTTGTCTGGCTTTGGAGCAACATGAGAGTGAAACCCAAAACATAGATAACTCCTAAGGGCCCTACACACTAAGAATAGCTATAAAATAGTGCTGTCAAATGATTAATCGCATTCAAAATAGAAGTTTTTATTTGCATAATAATCTGCATGTACTGTGTATTTATGCTTATATAATTATTTTAAAAAATATTTACTACTATAATGTTTCAAAAATTGTTCCAATTTTATGAGAATATATCCTATATCCTAACTATAATGATAACAACATAGAAGAACAACATCACTGGAATCACTCAGAATATATATATTTTTTTTCATCAATGTTTTTTCATAACTGCAGCTTGCAGTGGCAGGGACACTAATATAATTATAGTTATTGTTTTTGATGTGAACAGGCCTTTATTCCGCCTAGAGGTTTTACTGTAGCCTTCCTTGATTACAAATGGCCTCAGTGACTCTGAGAAAAGATCAGAAAAAAGAAAGAGAAAAAAAACCTTGCCTTTATGGTTTCAAATAAAGATCAGTGATGGGAAAAATTCTGACACCATGAGTCATTTCAGAAGAAGTACACATCAACTGTCATGGTGTGAAGATGTTCTATTCACACACCCCAACATGAAACCACACTCGCATTTCTGGGATGATAAATGTTAGTGCCACAAAATGTATATAGATTTCCTTAGTAATCAGACCACATGAAGGAGTTTCCACAGACGTGAAAACTCAGCAGTGTAAGGGACATCTGCAGTACAAGACAAAACTTTTTGAGACATTTAAGAGTAAGAGTAAGTGACAATAGTTAGTGACAACGCTTGCCAAAAGGAACTTTTACGAAGACAGTTATTGATCTACTGCTTGAGTGCCATTGACAAATGCTTCCTTTTTCAATACTTCAAACGTCATTGATTTCCCGTCAATCTCGACTTGGTTTTTGGAACTCAATTAGTTACGCAATCAAAATGGGAGTTGTAGTTCCACGCCTCGCTGTGACTTTTACTGAGGTGACAGTTGCGGTCCTCCGGCTGCATATTACGCCACTCTGTACGTTCTCTGCTGAACCACAGGAATGACAAAAACACGATGGTGACAGCATGTTTTGTTTTGCAGTTTCTGTTAGGACTCAAGCCAAAAACAGGCTGGCAGGAAACTCAAAACTCACCCGGTTTTTGTGGAGAGGATTAAAATGAAGTGGATATTAACTAAACACACTTGAGAGTGTGAATGAAAGGAGTAAGTGTGTAAAACAGAGAAATAGGGAATAATTCAGTGATACTGAATGTTTTAATAGCGTGAAGGTTCGTATGTATGTGTGTATTTCATACCAGGGCATGGAAGGATGATACTGAAAAAATGCCAAGACGACCCATGGACAGTTTGGTGGGACGGGAAGCAACGGCGAGTAGGCGTTTTGGATTTGGAAGCTCGCCACCCTGCAGGCTGGACAGGTAACAGCGATACCGGAACAAGTCCATATGAAACTGCTCCAAATTCTGCTCCCAGAGGAATATCTGAACAAAAGGAATGAAAGATTTCAATTCTTCTGCTTTGTCAGTATTTTAACAAGCTCTGCACTTATTGTTTTCTGTGTTCGCACACTGATGAGGGCCCTTAAGCTGCTGAATATTAGAGTGTAGGCAGAGCTTTTAATACGGTTTTGTTTATTGGAGGAGGACACTGGGATAAATCATTAGTCAGCAGGCCTCCTCCAAGCCAGCATGACCCGAGTCTATTCAGAGACCACGGAGGAGTAAGCCCACCTCCGCACAAACAGACGAGTACATCACATACACAATAAGTGAAAAGACACATATTTACACTCAAATCAATCAAATCACATGTCAGTTAGAGATTGAAGAAACACAGCAAAAATATACAGTAGCATCAGATTCACACACGTATGAGTTAAAAGTCCTATGGCAAAGCTTGCTTTATTTATTGATTATTGAACTAATGATGTTGCATGGAGATATCTGTTTGCTCAACCAGTCTCAACAGTACCTAAACATAATTCCCATACCTGCTCTAGGATAGTCTTCCTCTTCTTTCCATCACTGACTGCAGAGAGCTGCATTTCGCCCATCTTCTTCATTTTCTCATCCATGTCGATCTTTTGTTCAAGCTTCTTGATCTCAGAGCGCAGCAACCGTACCGTGTCCTCGCGGTGGTGCTGACGGGCGACGGCTGCGGCGCAGGCTGAGTGGATGGCGGTTATCCAGTTTTCCAGCTCTGTTTGACCTGATGTCTAAAAAAGAAACAGAATTTTTTTTTCAGCAAAACCTTAATACACAGTATCTAAAAACGTGGCACTTCATATATATATATATATATAGGATTAACATTAGGTTAAACGTCAGAGATTTTTCAGATTCGTCAGAACGTTCTTTCAGAGATTCTGAAAAAAATAATAAACTATTAAACAAGCGACAATCACGTAGATTTGACTGTCAGGCCCGACGCATTAACCTTTAAGAATGTCACCTGGTAAGCACAATGCTGTCAGCTGTCACAGAATAAATGTCACTGAGACTAACAGAAACACAATTCAGCAGTTCTGAATGATACAATGGGCCATGAGCACTGGTGTTTTCAGGTTGTCATAAATGTATGGACAAAAACATCACCAGTGGCTTCACGTTCGAAGGAATAACTGGAATCACTTTAATATTCATCTTTCGAGATTCAGACCATCTTACTGTACCTGGAAAAGGAAGGCATCTCCCAATCCATTGCTCAGACAAAACACAAAGTCTTTCTTGGGATGTTCTGGGACAGCCTGAACAATGCTGTTCTCCACCCAGACTGCATGTTTGTGGATGCTGTTGTGGTCGATCCCTGAACGTCCATCCGTTTCGTAAAAAAACAGAGTGCATCCTTGAAGAATACAGTAAGAAGAAAGATCAGAAAATATGTAACTATAAATGCAAAACGAGTTGCAGGATTTGATTAATCAACACCAACTTATGACAAACCTGTAATGTCTTAGATGTTATTTTGTGTTATTTTTACATTAATAACTGCTGCAAGAAATGGCCTAGAGCATGAAATTAGATTGTGATTGATTGTCATGGCAAGACTACAAACATAAAACTGCCTGAATCAAAAGCTCAGAATTTGAAAATAAATATATTAGGGTTTGGTGTGATTACCCTGATGTGAAATTGCAGGTGCATCATATTTTGTAACTGGCACGGGGCCAGGGAGTTATTTTACAAAATGTAAAATGCATTGCACTGTGGGACAGAATACCATGATTAAAATTAAAATGTGCTTTGCTGTTCACTGCCAATGTGATCAAATGTGACCAAGTAAACAATGCATAACATACTCATTATATCTACCTTTTTTCCTGAGTAACTGGTAAGAATTTGCTATTCTCACCTTTGAGTGACACCCAGTACTGTTTCCATTTCCTTTTTGCTGCTGGCTCCACCCTCTTACTCTTTTTGTGCACCAGAAAGTTCTTCACAGCCAGCAGGCCGGCTTTCCGCACAGTGCCCTGCACCGTGCTAAGCAGAATGTCTGAGGGGTAAACAGAGCTTAGCGTTCCACTGCTCCTCTCATCGCTAGCCGCCGAACCGGCTTCTTCGAGGCAATCCCACGTTTGTCGGGAGTTCAAGTCCAGCTCCTGACGGAAGTTCTCGTATACGCCTTGATCGCCACCGTGTTGACGTTCACGGTCTCCTCCACCTCCGCTGCTACTGCCGCTGTCGCTTCCCGCAAAGATGCTTCCGCTAGCAGTGGAGTAAACGGAGAAGGATGCAGACATGGCCTTGCAACGTCGTGAGGAATGCTCGACTTCAGTTGCGCCACCATCAATACCGCTGTCTCCATATTCGCTGCCCTCACCGGCCGTGATATCCTTTACGCAAACAAAATAGGTTACTGAAGACAAAAGGTGTCACTCCCTCTACAGTTACAGCTACATCCTCCAAACAAGAATTCCTTCTCAGAATTTCCCCCCAAACAATCCTTTGACATTTCATAAAAATTGTAATGCAAATTGAGCTGCTACATGGTTTTTTTAATTTCCCCTTTTGACACATACAAAGAAAGAGCCTAATCTGTACTCGTTCTCAACTTGTGTACCTGTGCATGAAAGAGGAACAGAAAGAGGAAGACAAGAAAGCGCAGCTTCCCTTTGCCAACAACACAGAAACAGTGAAGTTCCTTGCATGTAGATCATGTAAAAATATCATGTTGCAAAAACACTTATAGCTCTGAGCAGGTGTCCAAAGTAGCTGTCAAAGGCATGAGCATGACTCAGGGAACGTTTGAATTGTCCCCAGAGTCCTTCCAAAGTTGGAAGCTCTTTGACATCCACAGGCAGTTCAGATCGCATTAAATATGCACAAACATGAAAGTTAAAAGCAGTCTGAATTTGGTTTTAAAGACCCTAGAGGGTTTTTTCTTTCAAATTTTATTAAGGCTAAAAGTAGAGGAGAATTGAAATTAAAAGATTCCATTAGGTAATTGTTCTTTATCCATTTCTTTAGGTTCTACAATAAATGGATGATGGTAGAGAAGTTGAGAACTTTGGAAGTAGGCAAAGTAGTCAAAAACATGATTCATAAGATACTGCCTGTCTTTATTTTGAGATGGCTTGGAAAAAACATGAATCAGAGGCATAACTCACATGTGTTGTTTGTGCCCGTCGTCCCTGCATACGTGAGCAGATGGTAGTCTGGTGACTGGACAGTCCTTCCGACAAGCAATGAGAACGCCGACAAGGAAGAGTGTACGCTCCATATCCATTCCCTTCCTCCTCGGCAGGAGACAAGATCTCACCGTTCATTACACCCCCCTCCATCCTCTCGGGATTGTGACCATTATAGAGATGGTGGGAGCCACGAAGAGGAGGTAGCCTCTGCGTGCAAAGTTCATCTAAAGAGTTGGCTCTCTCTCCCGAGTGAGACTCAAGTGTCCGTGGGCTGGAGGTGCGACGGCGTCCTCCGCAATTGGCGAAGCCTTTGTCTTCGTCCTCATTTGTCCCTATAATCTCTTCTGTGCTTGTCAGATGCTCTTGGCTTAGATCCGACAAGGAAAATTCCATAGAATCCTCTCTCCACATGTCAGCAGATTTGGAGCGCTTCTTCTTAAAGCTTCCGCCTTCTCGAGGACCGTCTCTGGTTCTCTGCAGGTACGTGTCCCCACCTGTGAATAGTCCTTCATCATCACAATTGTCTGCCACCACTGTGTCCAACTCCACTCCGTCTTCAGATCCTGGCGTGGTGGTGGGATCCCCCATGTTGTCGTGGAAGGACATCGGCCGCAAGTTCATGGCCATGCGGTCCACCCAAATGGTTCCTCCGTAGCCCTCCAAAGCATTCTTCTCACTGAAGGGTTCCAGGCCATTTTCACTCAGGGATTGGGGGATGGAAGGGGTGCTGCTGGATTTTGTGCTGGCCTCAGAGTTGCAGTGTTCAGCCTTGTTGGACAAGGCATGACGTGATCGTCGAGACTGCTTGTTAGGGATACGAAGTGATCGGCTCATGGGCTTTCGTGAGAGGTGGCCCTGCCCCTCATTGTAGTAGGTGTGGTCTCCATTCTGGCTCTCTATGTTTCCCATTGCTTAACGTCTGTGGAGGACACAACATGCGTTAGATATAGAACATGTCACTGCATATACAGATGAAGACCTACCAATCGCTAACGAGATGTCTTGTCTGTACATGCCTAAGATAGATTTGTGAATTTTGGGGGCTCTCAAACCTGACAGACCAGCAAATACCACATTCTTCCAGATACGCTTTTTACTTCAGAGACCATAAAAAACTAATTGTAGCTCCAAAGCAACATACCTGCTAAATCCATATAAGGGGTAAAGTTTTTTACAGTGCAGCAACACAAAGCAACCAAAAAAATTATCCACCTACAGAACAGAAATTCAGTCTCACAATCTCTAAAAGTGAGAGCTGAATAGTATGTGACCAGAGCGTAACGCAAGAAATATCTCTGACGCACACAAAGACACAAAGCGAGAGAGTGAGCGAAGGAGTGAGATGTAAAACCTCTTAACCCCCTGTGGTGGGAACATCAGAGGAATTTTACAATGACCTCCATTAGAGAGTTCACCATTTGTGTATCTCAGCTTTAACCTCTTGAAATTGTTGGAACGGTTCAACTTAGTCCAAAGAAAAAAACAGGAAAGCCATGGTGTACAGTTTCTTGAATTATTTTTATGAAATTTTGGCATGAAATAAATTAGTCATCAGATAAATTTGTTCTGTTCCAAAACTTATAAAAGCAGCATTTTAAGGCATCATAGGCACACTCCAGACATGAAGGCTGTTCCAGAAGGTAAGTTAAACACTCTGCCGGGTAAATGCTCATGTCACCTAGTTTGCACAAGCAATAACAGCCAATTCCATAATGTTCTTATTCTAATTCCTATTGTGATGAGTTTGGGAAAAACGAAATTCCAGATTCTAGGCTAGGTGAGAGAAATACTGATTATAAATAACCTTAATTACTTGATTCAGTTATGTTTTATCTAAATTATGTTACTCAAAGCAATATGTAATTAAATTGCATCATTTTGTCCCATATTTAGGAGCGCTTCGCATATCTTTGGCACTTTAGAATATAATTAGTTTTTACTTAGCAACATGCTAATGAACTCAAGGTGCTGCAGTTGACAGCGAGGCAGCTCACTAGATTTTGAGCTGCATCAAAACCATGATTCCACTGTGTTAGTACATGACATTAAGTATATAAGATAGACAGTAGTACCTGAGGCAGAACCAGTGGATCAGATGCATTTCCAGATAGCCATGTTCCTATTTATTGACCTCATGGTCCTGATCAGCCCTAAGAACAGTATTCCCTGGAAAAGAAACAAAGCAAGAGTTAAAGTTTAAGTCTAGACACAAGGATAGTTTGGCTGTTCATAAATAAGGTTTTGGGTTTCTAAGCAAGCAAAGGGTGGATTACAAGACACATACGAGAACATGACAGCTCACCTGTTCCAAGGTGCGGTCACAAAAACATGCACAACACTTACACAACAAAACTTCTCTCACTCTGCCTGCTGAACAAGAGGAAGAATTTTCTGAGATTCGTCTCAGTTCCTTAAGAAGCCAACAATAGAGTAATTACGGCTACCCTGCATGAGTTCAAAGCTAAACCCAGTTATATGTTCTTCAATGCCAATCTGACCTAATTTCTTCTAATCCAGAGAGAAGAGCAGAGAGAAAGCCTCATCTCCATACTGCAGCACGTATAAATATGAGAAGGTAGTTCAGACTACACACTCGAAGCACATTTTACAGATTAGCCTCAAAATGACACGTTCACTGTTTCACTAACCAGGCGATAGAAATAGAGGAAGAGAAAAAGGAAAACAAATTTCAAGTTATTACAACACATTGAGTCTATTTAAACTTGTATAGAAAGACATATTTGAGCCATATCTGGAAACTTGAGGAGGGCTTTTTTGACTCTCAGACCACATTGATGACACTCTAGCAGTTTGCTGACACTTTTACAAGCATAAAAACCACACAAATGCTGCCAGAGGGTTTGTGATTCAAACCGTGTGTAACAGAAGACATTTGTTTGTTGGGGTCAGTGTGTATGTCTCTGGATCACATCCAGCTTCAGCAGTAAGGGTCAACAAGACCTTAAGGCCGATACAGTGAGACCCATCTGACGATCTCTGTCCACAGGACGGCAGCTGGCTGTTGTGTGTATGTTTGTGTACATGAGAGTAGCGGTAGAAAAACTCAGTACCGCACTGCGGTCTACTCAACCTTGCTGTAGAGTTACATAAACTGGAGTTGACCCCATTTTTCGCTGTAGTTCGCTTATTTTCACAACTCTGGCCTCCCTGCTACTCTTCCTGATCTATACCCCTTCCTATCTGCAACAACCATTAGCTTTGTCATCTACATGATATTTAAGCTTTTATATTAGAGATACAAGTGTGACGTGAAACTTAGCTGTGGAAAAAACATCTTCAGTAGTGAATGAAAGTTAATTGGTTTTGCAATAGCTTTGAATTCCCATTTAAAGCTATTCCTAGAGTTGCATGTAAAAAGATGTAAATCTTCTATCCTGCCAACCTTATTTAATATAAATATATAATTGTTTAATGTTCCCTTATTTGTATTAATCAATCACTTTTATTTATA
>JAUMHI010000051.1:8004473-8016285 GCA_032359435.1 Enteromius unitaeniatus
TTGTGCAACACGCATCCAATTCAGTTTATGAATGATTACATGGTATAACTTTTTTAATACTGTATCCTAAATTGTGGATAATTAAGCTATATCTCATATTCTGAAGTACATTTCTGGAGTGTTAAAGGAAAAATAACAAGAACCGTACAGAACCGACAACCGTGACCCTAAAACCGAACCAAGGGTTTTGTGACCCGTGCCATCCCTAATATAATATTTGGACATAAATATAAGGCACAATTATTTTACAATTTTATCATTTAATAGAAATGTTTATTTTTTTATTATTTACATGTTGACCAGAACAAATTCAAGTTACAGCTATATAGTGCACACTCTGAGCTTTAGTTTGAGGATATTCTCATTAATGTGGACAATTGACTCAAATGCTGTTTGGAAAAGCATGGGCTATGTATTTTATTTTTTTATTTCTACATTAATTAAGTAGGGATTTTTATATTCATTTTTTATGTTTTATATTTTCTGAATAATATGAATGCTTAATTCTAACTTAAATTACACATCATGATGTTTCTTTTTATTTTAAATATAAATAGTACGTTTAATATACTTCATGTACTTCCATAATCTAATCATTTCAATTACCGTGTGTGATTTTTATGTCCATATCTACATCTTAAATCTAGTTCCTCTTTCCCGTAAGCCACACACATGCTGACATTATCGGCTCTCTTATCTTCAACTGACTCTGCAGCGTGAAAGTGAGGTCATGCTAAAATATAGGACATATATATATTTTATCAAGCAACTTACCATGAAACAACTTAATCCACACGCTAATACATAATGAAACCACACACAAAGCTGCAGGTCTTCAACTAAACTGCCCGTGGACCCTCCAAAGCTGTCAGTATCCTCTTTACAATTACAGACCACACACAAGGGTAGATCCCGCCATCATTTGTGTGATAAACTCCATATCCCTGCCCGCAGCAAGGTTGGCACGGTCAGCCTGAAGCTACAGAGGCCACCTGGATAAACAAATAAATAAATCATCTCAAGAACACCTGTGACCACAGATACAGAGCAGCTACAGGGAGTCTGAATCACAGCATGCATTCTAAAAACAGAAACAACTTATTAAAAGAGTTTATCATCACAGAGAACATGAAACATGACAGAAAGATGAGCCATTTGGCATTTCCCCCACTTTATTTAAGGGTATGACGCTGTTGTATTACATAATACAGGCCTGTAAGTATTCTATTGGTCATTAAAAAAGGTTTGGATGTTCTTTTTCTCTGACGAAAGACAGAGTGTGACGACTCTGGATGCAACTTATCAACTGATAAAAATGACCTGTGTAAACACAGTCTAGCAGTTGAGTATGCAATGTGGCCCTCAGAACATTAAGAAAAAATAATCTATGATATAAGAACACACAGAGAGATCTGTGACGTATATACATAGACATTTTGTTAGGTTTAAATTCCAAACAGGAACATTTAGTCACATAAAAGACAATTGTGCAACTTTTTATATGGATCTATAAGTGTTTTTTTCTTCATTAAAAAGAACACTAATATTGTGAAATATTATTATAATGAAAAATATTTGAAGATATATGAAGATATTTAGAAAGAAATTTGTACCCAGGTTGTTTTGGTCACCGTCGACTTCCATGGTAGGAAAAAATACTATGGAAGTCTAATCTGGCAACGGCAAAAACAAGACAGCAACTACACAAATATAAATTTCTAATATGATGTTCATGTGCCTATTTATGGGTGGTAGCTGAAGATGCAAAAGTAATGTTCACATTACCGCATATTTCATGCAGCTTTACAGGCAGAGTGATTTCTCGTGAATTACACAAGCTCCAGTTAAGCTCAGCAAAGCTGATGGGCATCTTCTAACCAGACATGCTAATGCAAGAACACTGCTACATTATTACATCTGACAGTAAGCTGAAAATGTGGGCCAAGTCTATTGAGGGCAGAACACCACTGGTTTCATGGGTCTTCCTTCTCTGGGAGATGTATTATGAATGGAATGAGTGCGACAACCAACAAAGGGACGGCTGGAATGTGTGTTTAGATGTGGAAGAAGAAAAACAGAAAGACTGCGGAGGATGAAAAATGAAATTCAGGGAGAGGGCAGATAGAGAGGTGGATAATGGAGAAGAAGGGCAGGAAGGGCAGGCAGAGAGAAAGAGACAAAAAAGGAGAGAGAGGTGCGGAGGTGACCTGGGCTGCACTCATTAGGCTGGATGCCCAGAGTGTCCAAGCGCTGAGATTCTCTCCAATTTACATCAAAGCCCCTGGGACACAAGTCCAGGCACCAAATCGAGTCAAACGTTCAAGTGATGCAGAAAAAGAGAGGTCTGGCCAACTGGGGTTGAGAAAAAAAAATTCATTACGAAAACACACACGCCAAGATGAGCTTGTGGGACTTGACCAAACAACATCACGGAGCAATTTCTGTTCTAAAATTGAAATATGCAAATCTAATGAAAACGAATATGAGGGCCCGGTTGACTTTGATTGAGGTCTTCAGTGTGACATCTGTTAATCTGTGGGAAATGTTGTGCGTACGCTCACTGTCTGCTTGATGTAGGAGTCTTGTAATCAGCTTAGTGCTTGACGGATGGATTATGGAATTTTATATGGAAGACTTTGTAATTGTACACTGAAAAATGTCCTGGGAGAAAATAAACAGTACATTTTCGTTAACTTTATGGACATTTCTTTAACATTAAACAATAAATGTATTCAAATTTTCACATTAGTCGAGTAAATCTGAACCCTACATGGTCACTACTTTTTATGTTATTACTATTAAATAATAGTAATTATGCAGTCAGTAGTTACAATAATGCTTAAAAGTGACAGTAAAAGCATTTATGTTTAGTTCTGTCAATCACAATTAATCGTGATTAATCACATCCAAAACAAAACAAATAAATTTCATATAATATATGTGGGAGTACTGTGTATATTTATTATCTATATATAGGTATTATAGCTATGAAGGTATTTACATGTACATGTTTATATTTATATTACCAATAAATATATTTAATGAATAAACATAACATATTTTTCTTAAACATATAAATGCATGTGTGTGTGTTTTAAATATTTAATAACATTGTTTTGCATTATTTTCAATCAAATAAATGTAGCCTTGGTAAGCATATAAGATACTTTTTTCAAAACATTTAAACATCTAAAATTAACTGCGCTCTTAAGTACCATTTCCACATACATCAATGAAGACCAGCATTACAGTTGATAAATCACACCAAGCACTGAATTGAATGTGTAAATTCAGTCTGTGATTCATGGAGGCTGGATCAACACTGTAAATTTGATAATAGCATTGACAGCCAACCCTGCTTCAGATATTGTGATGTTTATGAAGGAATATCTGTGAGTTCTGTAACTGAATACATGGGTGCAATGTAATAGAAGCCACAAGGGCCTGAGACATTAAAGTAATAATAGTCACATATCCACCTGGCTGAATCATAAGAGATGATGACACAAAAAGTAGACCGAATCCTCCGCTGACAAAAGCTTAGTGTGACTGGGAAGCCAGAGACTCTAGATTGAAGAGTAACAGATGAATCAGGTGGTAAACTAAAATGTTGTGCCATTTAACAGAATAACTATTAAATCTGGAGCTCTGGTGTTATTAATGTGATTTGGGCAGTGTATCATAGTGCCACAACACCAGACTTCCTAGCGTACTTGTGCTTAAAGGGTTAGTTCACCCAAAAATGAAAATGATCTTTTACTCACCTTTGAAGCATCCTAGGTGTATGTGACTTTCTTCTTTCAGACGAATCCAATCGGAGTTATAGTAAAATTTGTCCAGACCCCTCCAAGCCTTTGAATGGGTTTAAACGGGTGACAGCCATTAAAATTCAGAATGCGTGAAATAACATGCACATATTTGTAATAAAACATCCCTTGCACGTTATTTCATGTCTACTGACGTGTCAAAGCTATCATCCACTTAAGCCCATTCAAACAGGGCTCTAGACTAACTTTTTGCACTGGTGCGCCTAACTTTTTTTCTAGGTGCACCAGCACAAAAGTTTTTAACAAATTTTCACACAAATTTTTAACCGCATCACATTTAACACCGCAGTTTTACAAGTTCACTTTTTTTGTTTTTTTTGTTTTTTAATCGCTGTCCATATAGGCAATATTGACTTTTAAATGATTAACTAACAATATGGTCAATATAAAGTTCTTTATTTGAAGCAAAATTCTACAAGAAAGGTAACTTACTTACCATTTACTACCCAGATCAAGAGTTTATAAGTATATTTTTATTTTTAAGTATAAGAATATTATGGTTAATGCAGTAATGACACGGTAGGCATATTATTGACATAGGCTCCATGACATGACATGGCTTACCTTGGGCATGAGCATGCTCGACCTCAATGTGTCCAATAAGTAAGTATATTCACTGGTGTTTTCCTCTCAGCAAGATACGACCGTACACAATGACGCATTCCTTTATGGTGATATCTGTGTCTCCGTCGATCAGGAATGGCATGTACGCACTGTTCCCAATTTGCACAGACATCTTTGTTTTTTCAATGTATCTGCGATGACTCCTATAAATTGGGCATCATTGCTGGACGTCAGGTTTACGCCAAAAAAAAAACCGACAGACAAACAAACAGTGTTCAACCAATCATTGAATATAATCATTGAATATAAGTAAAATGATTTAAATATTTTCATTATCATTATTAGCATAATATTATTGCTACTAATACAAATATTGTAAGCCTATTCCAAAACATAGGACTGAATTTTGAGTAATTATAAAGACATTTCATGTGACAATTATTCTGTAGATATTTCTAAACAATTCTACAGGATAAACATGTGGACACACAACCCCTATCTACAGTAGCTTTTGCAGATTTCTCTGATCTGCCATAGAAATCATGCTGCTGGTGGTGAAACGGAGCAGTTGTAACTTAAGTAGAATCTATCAGACTGTACATTTATCCAAGCATCTTTCTTCATCGTTACTGGAACACAGCACAAAAGCTCTGCTCTAGTTTCATGCCTGTACAACACAAAACACAAATACAAGTGCTCAGAGATATAGAGCATGCAAATCAAAAGCGATGCGGCAGTGCTAGAGCAGTCTGCCCCTGGCGTCTCTCTCACTTCCTTTATCTCTGCTGTCCTCACTCTCTCCCTCTTTCATTCCATACTGTGAATCTCTTATTTCCAGGTCAGGCAGAAAGGATGTGATCTGTCTCTAATTCCTCTCATATAGTTCTACTTGTCCCTGTATAATAGATAACTGGATATGAAATGTCCAGCACACACACTTTTTAGGGTTGGGCATCAGTATTGATTTATTCATTTCTTGATCTTAAAATTAGGCATTTTTGTGAAATTAATTGCCTATAAACAGCATACACTCAACATTTGCAATATATTAAAAAAAGCACATTATTATTAATAATATTTATCATAATATGAATACAAATCATTTTTATAATTTCAACAATATTTTATTTAAAACAAATCATAATTTATATACATGTATATGCTTAGTATATGCTTAATAAATATACTTTAATAAATGTGTAGTCTATTTATTTATTTATTTATTTACAACACTTTTACACATTAAATATGATTATATTCATTAAAGAATTTATGTCAGAGCTGAGTTTTGAACATTGTCTGTAATAACAAACAGAGATAAACACTCTCACAGGCACACAAACCCACATAATACAAAGCAACTGAAATCCCATCAAAACTGCTTAGAGTTGAAGAGATGCTTAAGCATCATTTTGATGAGGACAGCAGAAAAGGGGCATGAGGAGGGAGAGATGGAGAGAAAGTGGGGGATTAAAACATCAGAAGGTAAAAATTCTTCCCAGACTGATGTCCTGTCCCAAAGGAAAGAAAAAAAAAGTATAATCCCTCCCTTAAACGGACAGCCTGCACTTTTACCACCCACAGAGTGCTACACACACACACACACACACACACAGTAGCTGAGCAAGCAAATGTATGACTTCTTCCCAGTTTGTTTGTCCTAAAGATCCCTGAAGGTGCTGATCTAGGCCCAGACTTCAATAAATAAAGCCAGAACGACAGTTTTTATAGACCAACATGTGTTTATTTTATATTTTTATGTATATCAGAATTTTTATGTAAATGTCAAATTTATGACATGATGTCCTATTACATTGTTTTATTTAATAAAATTTTTATGTTATTTGATTTGACACATTTCACATTTTATTGCAACACATTTTATATATTTTAATGATTTAATTTTATATATAATTTAGTGCTGTCAAATGAATAATTGCGATTAATTTAGGGCTGGGCGATTTGGCCTAAAATTAAAATCTCGATTAATTGAACATTTTAACTCGATTACGATTAATAAAGGATTATTTTTATTTATTTATTTTTTGCCCTCATAGTTTACTGATAAATCTTGTACAGTAAATATGCTCACATAATACAAGTGAGAGATTTTTGAACGAAGGGTGCATTAATAATTGAAGGAAACACACATCTTCTATCTATGATTATTAATTAAACATCAATGTTGAAGAACTGAAATTAAAGCACACATTGCCTAAAACTAACAGTCACTTTGTTGAAGTCAAAATAAATCAAATAAATTATTTTCAATGTTTTTCTTTTTAAAAGTAGAGAATAAGCAGTATCTCCAATTTACTTTGCAGTTATTATGTTTGATTTGATTTGATCAGGGATATGATCTAGGCCAGGCTCATCTATGCTACAGCTCACCTGAATGATTTCAGCTTTTACTACACTTGTGGGGACATTTATTCTCTACAAAGATAGCAAATCCTGCCCACCACACACAGAGGGGCTATAAAAGAAGTACCTCCCCCTACTTAAACAGCAGACATTGCTGAAAGGTCGGCTGAGGACACTTCAAGAGACACGAATACACTACTGAAACTGTTGGCACCGATCTTGAAGAATAACCTCTGCCCCTTGAGATCTGACCCAAGAACCCTGGAGAATTATTTCAAATTGGTCAGAAGATCACATGTCTCCCGCACAAAAAACCACAGACAGACATTCTGCAAGGGCAAATGAGGACAAATCCAATAAAGAAGTCTCGCAGCTGTATTAAGCAGTGAAACAGAGCTGCGTCTACATGCTTCATTAAGATGCTGAGAGTTATCAGAGATGCAGACATCCACACACACACACGTGGCTTTGTCCAATCACCCCTGCACTCTCAAAAATCCCACCCACTCTGCCATTTGCCTCCAGGTGTTCATTTCTTTCTCAGTACGCGCCTCATTCCAATTAATGACTCTAATTGCATCCCCTGTTTAACGAGCTCAGAGAAACAGAAAGGACTGTTTTTACCAACTCTGAAATAACCTTAACCTAGAAGCAGAGGTCAGGAATAAAAACTGCCTCTGGTGTAATGCTCCACAACACCAACCTAATAATAATAAACACGCGACCCTAAAGCAACTGCACTTAGTAGGAGAATGACAAGTCAGTCAATGCTTACACGGGTTAAACGATATTGACTAAGAAAACATTTGGGTATCTCACAAAGGTTATCAAGAGCATGCATTATTATTAGTGTTTCTTGTTGCAATTATTTTTTTACTTAATTTTTATGATAATTAAGATAATTGCCCCAGAAACAATATAAATTAAAATAACAATAATATTAAATAAATATATTTGTCAAGATAATATACCCTATTTAATATAATAAATACATATAATAAATATTTCCTAATACATCAATAAACATGAAAAAATATAATAAAGAACAAAGAAATTACATAAAAAATGTCTGCTGATTTTATTATCTATTTTAATATCATATATCAGCATAAACATTTTATTTAACGTCCCCATGTGGGTGACACTTTATAATAACTACACACTATGAATTAGTTTAGCATTAGTAAGCATTTATTTGATCATTTATAAACCATTGTTCCAACATTGTTATGCATTAGTAGACAGCTTACAAGTGCATCTACCTGTATGTAGATGTGTCTTGTTCTTGAGCATATATATCATGTTTAATAATTGTATTTTCATACTTTATTAATGATCAGTTTATCATTTTTTTTATTATTATGTTATTACAAACCAGTTATTTAGTAGTTGTCAGTTTTTCATAAAACCATTTAGAAAGTCTAAGTAAATGATTAATAAATGATTCATAAATTATATACAATTTACATTAATAAATCTTATTATTTAGACACAATAATAGCTAAAATGCTTTATTAACACATGTTCCTGCTGTTCATGATTAAGTCAGATTTATAAAACATTTAGTAGTTGCCAGACGTCTGTTTTTGTGAGCTCATCTAAAGTAAAGACTATTCATACCTTGCAAAGCCTTTATAAAGCAGATGTAAAGACTAATTTGTGTTCTAAACAGAAAAGTTAAACAGACACAACACAGAGGGATACAGAAAACAGAAATATTTTTTTCAAAATCGTAATTGTACAACTGTACACTTGATAAATAAAAACAAACCTTCAATTTCATAGAAAATGAAAGTGTACAGTTGTACAGTTTTATATTTATTTGCATCTTAAAACATTAATTGTTCTGGATTTTCCCTTTGTTTTTTTCTGTTAGGAAGATAACTGGCCCTTTAAATCTCCTTTCTACATTCAGATATGCTTATAAATCAAGAACAAGGCATTTATAGCTGTATTCATAAACTGCTTACTAATGACTATTAATGTTGGAACAATGCTTTACAAATGATGAACTGACTATTTACTAATGCTTAACTAATGATTCATAGTGTGTAGTTATTATAAAGTGTTACCCAATTATGTGCATTTTATTTTACCTATGATTATGTTATATGTACTATATATACAGGTTTGTGGTTTCCTGTTTCAAAAAACCCCTCCACTACACACATACAAACACACACACATCAACAAAGGAACAAAACAAAACCCATTTATCGCATTACAGAAATAATATTAATTACATTTTTTAAAAATCAGTTCAAATAAATGTTCATATCTTTGTCCACTTTCACTGATGGTGTTGCAAACTACACATAGAAAAAAAGGAAGGAGCTCAACTCACCGCGACAGACATCCAGGTGTAAAAGCACTGCTTTCTTCTTCAGTTTGATCCCCCTGCAGCCACACCTGTAACAGTCATTTGCATGTGCGTTAGCATTTGAATTAGACATTTAAATAACGGCTGTTTAAAGGAGCTAATGCTTAACCCCACAAAATACTAATAAGAAAGTGATTTGTGTAGCAAAATTGACGTGAACTTGGCCAAGTACATAAACACATAAACTTATTTTCTTGAGTAATAACTGAGCAGCCTTTTAATTCCACTTCCTGTTTACACCTCAGTGGGAATATCCCACAAACTGACAACCTATCAGTCACACTTCTCTTGTTTCTGCGGTTTACAACTGAGCATTCTGGACTGCGTTTCATCATCAGAGAAAAAAATTGTGAATTATATTTATACTTAAATCTGATTCTCAGTTCGGTTTAAAAGCTTGGAGGGTTCTTTAACATAGAAACACTGATCTGCTTGGCTATTGTATTCATTGATTTATTGGCTAAGGTCAGTTTACAACAGGGATCAGTTTCTGTCTGCATGTTTGTCCCATCACTACAGGGCCAAAGGTCAAGCTTTATAGTCGGCGCTCTGAGAACTGGCCCAGAGCAAGACTACGATAAGATAATAAGTAGCTACAAATAAGCATATCCCTTTGATGGCATGCCAAATTAAACAAAGTAACATTTTGAGGTCATAAAAGTAGTTAAAAACTATACGTTATCACAAAAGCAAAACACACAAAAAGCTAAGCTTTGAAGGAATAGATTTGAAGAAATAAAAATAGATTTGAAGAAATAGATCTATATCTCAAAATATGATAACGCACAAAGCAGCACACATATCTGAGGCCACCAGTCAAAATAATTCAAATTTGCATTTCTTTAATTTACTACATTTTACTTTCATAATATATCAGAATATAATTAGTGCTGTCAATCTATTTTTGCTTTCATAATATGTGTGTGTATACTGTGTATATTTATTGTGTAAATAAATATAAATACATGTATGCTCAGTATTTAGTAGAAGCTTCCTTTTGATCAAATACAGCCATGAGTCTTTTTGGGAAAGATGCAACAAGTTTCTCACATCTGGATTTGGGGATCCTCTGCCATTCCTCCTTGCAGATCCTCTCCAGTTCTGTCAGGTTGGATGGTGAACGTTGGCGGACAGCCATTTTTAGGTCTCTCCAGAGATGCTCAATTGGGTTTAAGTCAGTGATCTGGCTGGGCCATTCAAGAACAGTCACAGAGTTGTTGTGAAGCCACTCCTTCGTTATTTTAACTTAGGGTGCTTAGGGTAATTGTCTTGTTGGAGAAGGTTTTGGTCCAGGATATCCCTGTACTTGGCCGCATTCATCTTTCCCTCGAATTGCATCGTCCTGTCCCTGCAGCTGAAAAACACCCCCACAGCATGGTGCTGCCACCATCATGCTTCACTGTTGGGACTGTATTGGACAGGTGATGAGCAGTGCCTGGTTTTCTCCACACATACCGCTTAGAATCAAGGCCAAAAAGTTCTAACTTGGTCTCATTAGACCAGAGAATCTTATTTCTCACCATCTTGGAGTCCTTTAGGTGTTTTTTTTAGCGAACTCCATGCAGGCTTTCATGTGTCTTGCTCTGAGGAGAGGCTTCTGTGGGGCCACTCTGTCATAAAGCCCCGACTGGTGGAGGGCTGCAGTGATGGTTGACTTTCTACAACTTTGTCCCATCTCCCGACTACACCTCTGGAGCTCAGCCACAGTGATCTTTGGGTTCTTCTTTACCAAGGCTTACCAATTTACCAATTACTCTCACCAAGGCTCTTCTCAGTTTGGCCAGATGGCCAGCTTTAGGAAGGGTTCTGGTCGTCCCAAACATCTTCCATTTAAGGATTATAGAGGCCACTGTGCTCTTAGGAAGTGCAGCAGAAATTTTTTTGTAACCATGGCCAGATCTGTGCCTTGCCACAATTCTGTGTCTGAGTTTTTCAGGCAGTTCCTTTGACCTCATGATTTTCATTTGCTCTGACATGCATTGTGAGCTGTAAGGTCTTATATAGACAGGTTTGTAGCAGTTTTTCTTTTTTAATAAATCTACAAAAATGTCAACAATTCTGTGTTTTCTGTCATTATGAGGTGCTGTGTGTTTTAAAAAAATAAAAAAAAATTACTTGAATGATTTTAGCAAATGGCTAAAATAAAAAAATATATAAATTTTCCGTACCCACTGTGTTACAAAGAGTATGCGAGGCGTGCGAGCGGTTTAATAAACAATACTCAGGGTCAGGGCAGAACAGATCAAGAGCCGGCAGACAACATTAGCGGAGACTGAGGCAAAGGCAGAGGGTCGAAATACTGTGAAACAGGGTCCTTAGGGAGAGACAGAGGGAATAACCAAATCCAGGCAGAGATCGTCAACGAATAATCCAATGGGTAGTAAAACTAAGACAAAGAACACGGATGAACTAGGCAGAGTAACGTAAACAAAGCAAAAGGTCAAATACCGATAAACAGGGTCCTTGGGAAGAGACAGAGGGAAAGTCCAGATCCAGGCGGGAATCGTCAACAGATTATCTAACAGGTAGAGTGGCAAGATCCAAACAACACGAATGAACGATAACATAAACAATGAACCGTGAACAACATGCAAACACAGGGGGGGTTTATACAGGTGAAAGTAGGTCAAAGGGGTGGAGCAAACAATCAAACACCTAGACAACCAACGAGTGGGCG
>JAUMHI010000051.1:8016385-8056073 GCA_032359435.1 Enteromius unitaeniatus
TGGAGTCCACTGCCTTAAAAAATTAAAATCCTTTTAATTTGCCCTATCTTTTTTTACTTAATATTTTCCTTCAAGCACGCTGATCTAAAGCAGTGTCGTAAAATTAAGGGCAGATGTTAGTGATTCCACTTGATCTGTGGAGCAAAGAGGTCAAACACTCTTAAATATGGGTTATGACATGTTCATTCGAATAGACGCTCAGAAATGCTCAGATACTCCAGATGCTCAGAAACACTCAAGGTCAAAGAAAATAAGATCATATGTGGGATGGAATGAATGAACTCCAAATGGTGCAATAAAAGTCCAGAGGTGAAGTCTGTTTTGTGTGTCCTTTACTTTTCCTCTGTCAGAAGCTGATAGCTGAGCAGAGAAGAAACTTTCTCAGGCAGTAAAAAGTGACTGAAATCCAATGAAAGTGGACCACACAGCAATCCTCCATCCTCAGACATCACAGGCGCAGATTATTTAGAGGTTCTGGCTGAATAACACACATACCTGGGGGGCAAAGGTCTGGTCATGAGGATTCTGAAACATAGGAGAGAATTCAGTGACCCCTGGCTTGTAATATGAGGGTCATGCATGGCATCTGACCTCTAGCATTGGTTTTAAAAATATCCCCAGACTAAACATAGCCCTTACAGTTTACTGTAAAAATTGAAAGATACATTTAAGGGTTCCCCGGGTTGAACTGGAGGAACCCTCTGGAGAACTTCTGTCAAACATCCCATTATATCCTGAAGAAACTTCTCTATGCAAATCAAGTACCTCAAACTATTTCCCTTGTGATAGGCTTCCTTTTATTTTTGACAGCACTGGAGGAATTCCATCTTGTAATTTCATTTTTGTTTTTTCAACATATCAAAACACTCCATAAGAGAATATATTAATATTTAATAATGGACTAGACAACGTCGAATGAACAGGTTCAGGTTTAACCAAACAAAAGCATCCTATTTTCGTTCATACAAACTGAGAGGAAGAGATGTCACAAGACAAAGACCCCAAAACAAGGGCTAAAAAGTCAATAAAATCACCTTGAGTTCTTTGACGCGTAAAGAGTCCTTATGTAACATTAACATCGAACCGAAACATCCCCTTTAGATTCGCACTCACCTCCCACAGTGATACAGGACATCTGGCCTTGTTGCTAGGAAACAGAGGTCCGAACAACCGCTCAGGTGGACATAATTAGTTAAAAAATAATTCAAAGATACAAACAGCAGCAGATAAACTAATGTAAAGCAATGCCATACTTTTTTAGTACAGATGATGCATTAATCAAAGGTGACAGTACAAATATCTGTTCACCTTGTTTGTCCTGTTAGAGCGGGTACCATCTTTTAAATTGTATGTGCGAGGCTTCCGGTCTCATCCCCTTTCAGTCGTTTTTAGCTGTACAAACGGCTTGTTTTACTGATTTATATTGCAGACTGATGTGTTTTACCGCATTGTTTCAATGTATTATCATAATTGAAACAAACTGCTTTTGAGTGCAATCATATAATATATTTATTATACATATACATACATATAATGTAAGACATTTAATAATGTAATACATGGCAACACTAAAATTATGCGGAAAATTATATCTGTCTGAAAAAGAGAGTGATTTATGTTTGCTATGAATTCTTGTTAAAGCAAGTTTGCTTTAAGATTTTAAGAGGGAACCTTTGGGTTCAGAGTAGAGTAAATTTCTACTACTACGCCTTAAGCTAAGCTTTTATAGAACCAAAATAATAATTATCCTCAAGCACGTGCATGAGCAAGTCAAACGAAGAAAATGTGGTTTTTATGCACGTTTGCCATCTGTGCCAAATACACAAGACTGTCAAAGTCACAGTAGCCTGTTCATGTGTATAATATCACATACAAAGTCACTCTTTGTAGGTGCCACTTTAAAGTCTGGCCATCCAGCCCACCCAGATGATGAAAGCATTTATTAGAGTGGGGATGCTTTGTGTAAGACACAAGACCTTGTTAGTGTGTGTTGACATTATGTGAGGCCTATGACTTGTGCTCCGGTGGGACGGGCGGCTCCTTCATTATTCATGATCCGCCTTGCTGATGCTATTTATACCAACGTTTTGACTCATCATGCTCCAGTGATTCTGCCTGCTTCTGGAAATTTGTCCATGTGAGGACCATGATTGTACTTCCTCGATGCATTTTAAGGCCTTTGTGCTGCTGAACCTGTAACGAAAAAGGGCAGAGAAACGTATTACTCACAATAAATTACTTCAGAAATAATTTATCACATGATTGTCCTATTTTTATTTCCGTCTGGATTGAATGCATTGACGCAAATCATGTACTACTGAACATGTATAGGGGTAGGAAATGTACACACTGTAAAATAAGCAGAATACAGCCAGAAAAGACCAGGTTTCTACATTTTAACATCAAAAAACACTTGTATTTTGGGTGCAAATTTGGTTGGTATTTGAACTGTGAAACTCATCTGTGGGTCTTTGCAGGTCTTGGTTCTCAGGGGAATCTCATTTTCTCTGGAGAGGAAACTGGAAATGCCAAGTTTCTTCACATGGGAGGCTGCCCCATTAAAAGAGAAAGAGGTTTTGGAGCATGTAATTTCAGCAGCAGTCCGCTGGCCATCTGCGAAAGCTGGCCTGCGCCGGGCGCAGCTGTTTAATAGCAGTTTCAAATATAGAGTCAGATGTCAAGGGCGAGACCACCCATTTTAAAATCATATTCATAGAACAACGACTCCCAACTCTGAGGGATTATACGAATATATTTTATCTTGAAAGCCTAAGGTTGGTTGGTCTATGCTGGTCTCTCAGCCTGGCCTAGCTAGTTTACAGCTGGTCACAGAGACTAACTAGCTAAAAGTTTCCTCTAAGAATCCTTACAAAGCAAAGACATAAGGTGTTACAACGTAATACCTCAAGCCAGCAATATCATTAAGTGCACACTTCTAATTTCAAAAGCATTGCAAACTTCCTGAAATTGCTTTTTTGAAAGTACTTTTGGTCCTGACACACGCAAGAAACGTCTGCCATCTAGTGGTGTATTCTTAGCAACGACTTCTCTGGATTCTTGACTCGTCAAACCTGTTCAACTTTCTTTAAATATATTTACTGGTAACCACGGTTTCCAAAATACCATAGCTACAACATGAAAACACAACAAAATGAATCCTCTTCCAACAGTGCAAGCAGCTTTCAAACTTTTAATGACAGAGGAAAGTTTTATTGTGGTAAAAAATTAATGTACCATGGCAAAAAAAGAAAATCTTCTGGACTATTTGATTCCAAAAACAGCAGCATATTTATTTTAGTATTTTATATATATATATATATATGTTTTTTTAAAGATGTTTCTTATGTTCATTAAGACTGCATTTATCAAAAAACTTAATATTGTGATGTTAAATAACACTTTTCTGTTTTAATATACATTAAAATCAAATTTATTTCTGTGATGCAGCTGAATTTTCAGCATCGTTACTCCAGTCTTCAGTGTCACATGATCTTTCAGAAATCATTCTAATATGCTGATTTATTATCAGTGCTGGAAACTATTGTGCTTCTTAATATTTTTTTGGAACCTGTGATTCGTTTTGGATTCTTGAATAATTAAAATGTTAAAAAGAAGAGCATTTATTTTAAATAAAAAAAAAGTGCAATAAGTATTTTATCGCCCTGTGATTTTTCAAGTTCTTTTACTTAGAAATCATGGAGGGGTCTACAATTTTCGGTATAGGTACGTTTCCACTGTGTGTTTCCATTGTATGATTTTTTTATTTTTTTATTTGGGAATTACTGTGTCAAATAAGTATTTGATCACTTGAGTCAAAACATTTGAATATTTGGTACAGAAGCCTTTGTTACAATTAAAGAGGTCCCTGACAAACTTCAGACAGGTCTGGACATGGGCTGACTTCAGCAGGGGAACCTTCCGTGCGATTGTGGGGTGCACAGGTGCCTTTATGACAGCTAATGACCTCAAACAGGTGCTACTCATTCAGAATCAAGAGCAGAGTGTATCTGGACTATTTAAAAACAAAATAACAGATCTTTGAGGGTCAGAAATCTGGCTGATAAGCAAGTGATCAAATACTTATTTGACACAGTAATTCCCAAATAAATAGTTGAAAAAAACATTTCTGGATTTTTCTTTTTAGATTCTGTCTCTCACAGTGGAAATGCACCTATGCTGAAAATTGTAGACCCCCCTCCATGTATACATGGCAT
Source organism: Enteromius unitaeniatus (assembly GCA_032359435.1). Taxonomy (NCBI): domain Eukaryota; kingdom Metazoa; phylum Chordata; class Actinopteri; order Cypriniformes; family Cyprinidae; genus Enteromius; species Enteromius unitaeniatus. The sequence continues at coordinate 8,020,600 of JAUMHI010000051.1, forward strand.
ATATATTCGCTAACACTTATAATTATAATAAGAATAATAGAATATTCTGAAGAATTTCTGATGGGTCATGTAACACTTTAGACTGTAGTAATGGCAGATGTTAATTCAGCTCTGCATCACAGAAATAACTTTAATATTTTACAAAATATTAAATTAGAAACCCATTATTTTAAATGATACAAATATTTCACAATTACTTTTTTCCTTTAAATGCAGCCTTGATGAACAAAACATCTTAAAAAAAAAATATTAGTTTCTAAACTTTTTTGACTGGTAGCATGTGTCTTATGTTTTTTTCCCTTTTTAAATTCCTTTACCATCAAACACTTTAAATTTTTTGATAACAACATTGAATAGAATGAAGTAGAATCTATTTATTTTCCCCCATCACAGCCCAAAAGTGTAGTTCATAAAGAAACACATATCCAGTCTGCTCCATCTTTATTGAATAAAGCAGAAATCAGAGGAAACAAACATCACTTTGTAGCTGTAAGAAGGCAGATAGTGCCCACATAGACATGTGCGGAAAAAACAGCTTTACATGGCTAAAGTAAAACTCATTAAACATTAACTTGCAAAAATAGAGATTGTAATTGTCAGTGGGCTAAGTGCTAACAGAAGGGGGATCCACATTGATCACCATTGTTTTAAAGCTAAGTCTTTGATCAGAGCTGGGCTTCACTGAGTGATGCCTATAACACCACAGGCCAGACGACCTCCAGCATTGCCGGTTTTAAGACTTTCCTCATCGCCTCCTTTACCCAAGTCATCTGCTTTCTCATGGATCTGGAGAAAAATATACACAATGAGGTCAGCTGATTATTGCTATTAAATTTGACGTTGATTATAAAATTAGCTTTTCTTACCACCATGGTCCTCCCAATGACGGAGTGTTCCCCTGACAGGGTCACCAATTTATCCACAATATCAATTTTTGCAACACCACTGTCACCAGCTATCACATTGCCAAGGTCTCCGACATGTCTGGGGGGGGGGGGACACAGTACATTTCACTAATAAAACAATTTGATATAACATGACTGCCTGAAATTACACACAAAAAAGGTTTACACTGTGATCTATTTAGTGACTGTAAAATAATTATGATTTGCATTGTAAATATCATTAAATAAAAAAATATGAATCAATGCAAGGACCTTTACGGCTGTGTTTTGACTCAAATTCTGATTTTACAAACTTGCGATTTTATTCCATTCGAACTATATCAGGGTCATTGCACGACAAATTCTCTCAAAGAGGGAAAAAAATACAAATAAATTCTCAACTAATTCTGTAAAATATACACAATATAACCTGAAGACAGGTTAGACCAGTGGTTCTCATTCTGATAATCAGCTCATTAGAAGAGAGCTGCGTGCATGAGCGCTGTTCCCAATCGACATGGTCCCTACACAGTGTCCGTTAAAGTTTAATGTTACTTAACTTCGCAACATTCATTCACGGATTTGCACCGTAAATAAGTGAATACGATTTAAATTACGTCTCGCACACTTAAATGCACTTTGAATGGAACGTATAAATACGTAATTTAAGATGTATTCACTTATTTACGGTGCAAATCTCTGACTGAATGTTCCCAAGTGAAGTAAACTTTAACGGACACTGTGTAGAGACCATGTTGATTGGGAACACCGCTCATGTACGCGGCTCTCTTCTAATGAGCTGATTATTAGAATCAGGTGCGTTAACAATGAGAGACATGCAAAATACTCAGAGCAGGGGGCGCGAGGACCAGGGTTGAGAACCACTGGCTTAGACAAATGGATTCTTGGAATTTAAGAATTGATAGCGTTTGATAAAAATGAGAATTAAAATTAGGAAATCACTTTTTTTTTTGTAAAGTAATAAAATATTGTGCAGTAAAACAATGCTCTTAAAAACTTGAAATGTACTCATTTTCATTTGATCTCAAAGTTCTGTATAGTCTATAGTGACAGGTTTGGGACTGTTTTGCTATCAACCTCCTTTAAATTGTCATTTATTGTGGATTCAAAATAATCATCACGTTTATAACTCAAAAGTAATAGGCCAGTAGGAAGTACTGCTCTTCAGATATACAACCATTTGATTTGTAGAGACTCACCTGGCAGTATCAGTTGGTCCACCGTGATTTTTTCCAAAAGGGTTGAAGTGCGGGCCTGCACTGATGCAGCCTGTGAGGAAACAAAATGGTTAAATGTCTCTAAACCCATAGTAATATCTTTATTTAGGACAAAGTTAAAGCCTGACAAGAGTACTGGTGTTTACCGTTTGTGTTGTCTCCAAAAGCATGGACATGGAAACCATGCTTTCCTGGAGTAAGGCCAGTGATTTCACCTGAGAGCTTCACTGGAGACTTGTCATCCTAAAACAAACAGATCGTTCATTTGGTCAATGATAGTTCCACATCACTTCAAAAAAAACAGAAGCATTTACTGTTCGGCATGATGCAAACAACACCGGAGTCATGGGATCAATGCAGGAACTGATCAAATACACCTGCAAAATAATGCAAGTCTAAAAAAAGGAAGCAGAAGCGCAACATGTTTTCATATTCCACTGATATTTGTTGATGTTTTAATCATGAATTCATGGTTCCATTGGGTGAAAGGAAATATATAAGCGTTTGGAAATATGGAAATATATATATTTCCTTTCACCCAATGGAACCATGAATTCATGATTAAAACATCAACAAAGATCTGTGGATATTTAAACAAATATCAGTGTTTGAAGAGCAATGAAATGCTTTGAGGCTCTGGATAGCATGTAATGCGTGCATTGATCTCCGTCCTATTTGGCAAACTTCTGACAAACAAACAGAGATAGAGGAGCATGACTCAGCAAACTTGTCCCTTCTAATTACAATTTCATAAGAATTGAAAAGGAAGTCAATGACAACACAGCCTGCCACCAAACGCTTCAGAGTACTGCAAAGTCCCAATCTCCTGTGCAAAAGCATAACAAAAGCATCATTCGCGTGCATGCAAATAATAAGCATGGGAGTGCAACGGGGCGCATTAAACACAGAGCTGCAGCTGAACCAAAGGTCATTGCCGAGCTGGTTTTAACGGCTCCACCGCATTTATGCAATGTAGCATTATGCAGAAATCAGTCAACAAGTACAAGCACGAATAACAGGCCCCCGTAGTTTAATATTAGATTTGGGCATCAGTGTGCGCATCACAATAGCACAGCTTACGTTAATCCCATGCAACTGCATTAGCGCGTCAAACAAACGCGTGGAAATGATGGGTAACGTACATATATGACATGCCGCATGCGATAGCTGCAGGCTAGCGCGCTCATCTCCCGCTACTGGAACGTCATAACAAAAATTATTAAAACAATGTTTTACCTCTTGCTCGAAATAAACGGTGCCGGTCACTTCCCCACTGCCTTTAAGTACACAAACGGCCTTCACCATGCTGCCTTTGAACGATACAAACTGTAAAGTTGTGAGTGAGAGTGAAAGAGACGGATAGTGTTTGATAAGAGAGAGGAGGCGCGTGAGCCGAACTGACCAATCACGCGCAAGAAGAGACTCGTCGATGATTGGGGCAAAGTCTGGCGTGTCACGCTGTTATATGGAAGTGACGTGAATGGACTTATATGCACAAATTCTAGGCTACTTTTTTATGAATGAAATTATTTATCTTACGTGTTTAAATAGAAAGAGAATAAGAATGAAATTTATGTTTCGAAATTATCTTTATATTTTAGTTTCATTGCTTTTTTTTTTTCCTCACTGTACTTGTTACCGTGTTTTTTCTAGGTTTAAAAAAGTTTCAAGGACAGGAGAAAAACGTCTTTTATGTGCGTAATAGCACAACAATTACAGTAAAAGAAAATGCATTAAATACTTATAGTAAATGTTTACTTTAAATTATTACACTTCTATAACACAAACTCTTAAAAATTCCTCATATAGAAAAAATATTGCAATTGATAAATCAAAGCACATTGTTGTCACTTTGACCTTGACATTCGGTCACATGGCTGGCCTGTAATTCCAGTCAAGCCCCTATTCACATAGATATAGAAGTCCTATTCAAACCACGAGTCACAAGATAAATACCACAATATTGTTGTATTTGCCATAAGGCCCAGTAAACAGTAATGTGTTTATTGATATTTAGCTTTTAACTTGGTAACCTTACGAATAGTTGGCACAGATACTTATAAAACACTAGGGCAAATGCTAAAAAGACTGAAACAACTTGCATATTAGTCAGTTCATTCATTTGGTATGAAAATATTTTATTAAAACCAAATTCCTATCGCTGAAATATTTGGAGTTCCTATCTCCAAAAACTTCAAAATTATAAAAACATCTTGTTTTTCTTCCTTTTTTTTTTGTATGTTGTAAACATTAAGTTAAAAACATTACAGCAAAAGGGTTCTAATACCTTACTTTAGTCAATGTTTCCATTACTGAAACTCAACAGGGATATCATTATAAAGTAAAAAAAAAAAAAAAAAAAAACGGCCAGTCAAAATCTACAAACATTATTTGAGTAATGTTAGCATATTTACAGCAGAATCATTAACTGTTTCTTTTCCTTATCTTCAGTTTTAATACAACATTCAAGCTTCATTGAGGTGGGACAATAAATTCACAAGGCAACGCTCCACGTTTGCCAAAAGATGCTTTATAAAGTCTGAAAAACTCGGTCTGGGATGAAGAACCAAGCATCATATGCATAAAGCATCCCACAACAGTTGGACTTTGATTTCTAGCCAGCAGTATTCAAGATCAGCACTGACATGAGAAGCTCATATGGTCTTGACATATTAAAAAAAAAGCCTCTATGACTCTTCTGTATGTGTTTGTTCGGCAGATTTGTTCTCTGCTATAGGTTCTGAGGCTTTAGAGTCTGCTGTGGCTGCAGTGGAAGGTGCTGGAACATCGGGCTTGGCTTCAGGAAGTTCTTTAGTAGCATTTGCACTGGGCTCCTTGGTATTTGCTGCAAGTCTCTCATTGGGTTCCTCGTTGGTGAGACCCAGTCGATCAAGTCTATCATCTCGATCCCAGCGTGTGCTCCTCTCTCTGCTTCCTGCAGAGCGCCTTGTCCGTTCTTCACCGTCCCGCCCTCTATCTCTATCCCGATCCCTCTCTCCATCTGGACTTCTCCAGTCCCGGCGTTCTCTCTCTCTGTCCCATCCGCCTTGTTTTTCCGGCTCCTCATGCCAGCCTCCAAATCGCTCTCGACCGTCCGGCCTCTCACTGCCACGAACCTCACCGAAAGGGCGCCGCGCTCCATACCAGTCCTGTTCTCGATCCCTGCCCCTCCCTAAACCGGGGCGCTCGCCTCTGAACGGCCTCACCTCGTGATCATTCGGCCCGTCTGGTCTGGGCCCGCTCGGCCTCATGAAAGGAGGACCGGGAGGGGGGAAGGGGCCCCTGATGCCATGAGGAGGGGGCGGCATGCCGAAGCCCCCGGGTGGTGGTTCGCGGTGCATCATCTGAGGTGGACCCCTGGGTGGCATCATCTGTGGTGGGATGGGTGGCATGCCAGGTCGAGGAGGTGGAATGGGGAAGCGCTGCATGTGTGGAAGTGGCATTCCCGGGGGTCGCTGGAGGGGCATCATACCCGGCCTTGAACCTAGAAGACCAGGTGGAGACTGCATGCCCATTCCTGGTGGACCTCCAGGAGGCACCTGGTTTCCTGCAGAGTTAATGAAATAACAATATAATAATATTTCACACATTATTTTGTGAATTAATGACACACAGACACAAAAACCCACCTGAGTTGAATCCCTCTGTTCCATCGCTGTTGATTCTTGGGGCCATACCTGCTGGATCATTCGAAAGGTCTTCAACTGAGCTGCCAACTACAGTAGAAAATAAAATCAGGTCAGATGGGAAATTTGAAGAAACTGAAGTATGGCTAACTGGTCATGCCAATAAAATCTACATTAGGAAGGGTTTATACAATAAAGCCTGCCCACCTGGAGGCATGCCGATCCCTGCTGCAGGTGGAGGAGGCCCAGGGGCACCCAGAGGAGGCATGGCACCCGGAGGGAGAAATCCTGAAACAAAGAATAAAACGTGTTTGTAACTGATACAATACTTCTCTGAAAACAAAACATTTACCATGCTAATCATGCAGACCTTTGCTAATCTTTGGAGCACAAATTAAAGTACTTTTGATGATATTGGAGAGCGTTTCGACCCTCTACAGACAGCAACACTATCTTTTCTTTGCACAAATAAAAAAAAAAAGAATAATTTACTTGACCACTCTGTTCTCCCAAATGATGCCTTTCGCCATTTTAAAGAGCATCACAATGCATACGCAAGCTTTCCTCTAAGTGTGAACAATGCTTATTTACGTTCATGCATGCATTTTATTTTCCCCACCAAACGTATATTAACACTGATTAAGTCAAATACGTTTGTAAGGACTCTCCAAAATGGCGGAGACTCTCCTAATGGGAGACTAATGGATAAGTAAATTATGTTATTTTTGTTTTCTTTGTGTAAAGTTTTTAACCAATGCATTTACTATGTTTCTGGAGCTGGATCATTTCAGTTGTGTTGCGGTCTATAGAGGGACAGGTGGCTCTCTGATATCATCAAAAATAGTTGAATTTGTGTTCTGAAGATGAATGGAGGTCTTATGTGGAGGGTGAGTAAATAATGACAATTTTAATTAATTAATTTTGGGGTGAACTAACCCTTTAATAACATTTTGTGACTAGTATTGCTGTACCTGGTGGCATCTGCATGGGGTTAAATCCTGGACGTATGAAGGGACCTGGGGGTGGGGGAACTCCAGGTGGGAATGAGGGGGGTGGGATATTCATGGGTCCTGGGAAGCCTGGAGGTGGGACACTGACTGCTCCCATAGGCTGGACAGGAGGAACCTGAAAAGTAGGACAAATTAATAAATAGGACCAAACCTAAAAACTTGATAAAGAGGAACCAGGGCATTGTCAGTTACCTGCATAGGTACTACACCCGGACTCTCCTCCACTTTTACCATCTCAGGCCTGCCGTTCTGAGACTCTTCAGCCTTGTCCAGCTCAATCTGAGAGCTTCTCCATTCTGAACATGGGCATGCAAACAATATGGTTATAGTTATGTGACCTCAAAACCTAAACAAACTATTAACAACTGGTTGCAATGGTTACCTGGTGCAAGAGTATCAGGGTCCAGCATTCCTCCTTCTCTAAACACATCAAGGTCCTCCATCTTTACTTTGGACCATGGTATATAAGTTACACCCAACTCCACATCCCAATACTGCTTAAATTCAGCCTTAATGCCCTTATTCAGAGCCCAGGCAATCTGGAAAACAGTTATATAATTATTGTGGAAAAACTACTGTTCAAAATAAGTCATTAAGATAAACAAAAGATATTAATACTACTGTACAATAATACGGTTTTATTGTCTTGATTACCATACAACTTTTAAAAACATTTCAAAAGTTAAGCTAAAAATTCTTACATTTGTTGTTGTTTTATTTGTACCAGCCTGTACTAAAATAACCATCTGATACCTTAATGGCTTTCTGATTGACTTTGTATGGACCTCTGCTTAGTTTCTGCAGGGCTCGATAGGCATCCTGACGATGAATCATGACTATGTAGGCACAACCACGAGGAGGAATCATCTATCAAAAACAAACACAACCAAGTGAGACTTCAGCACAAAAATCCAACATCATCTTATTTCCCCTAACTCTCAAAAACATACATTAATTGAATCTATCTGCCCAAACTCCTCTAGTAAACAGGCCACGTCCTGCTGCTGTGTCCTTTTATCCAGCTGTCCCACCCACAGAGTAGTACTGCACACTGAAAAAGTCAGACACGTAATTTCACAGAAGGTTTATTACTGTGTTATGCATACGTAATATACATAATCCGACTGTATGTTTCAGTAGTGAGAGTGGCCTTGCTTACCACTGAGAGTGCTGTTCTTTATTGGAGGAAGGCCTTTTTGTCTTCGTTCTCTTTCCTTTTCTCTGTCTCTTCTTTCCTGAGACCATGAGCGAGGCGACTGACGCCGTCGTTCTCGCGAACGAGAGCGCGACCGCCGATGCCGCAGTCGCCTCGTGCGAGAATTCGACCGAGACCTTCTTCTTTTAGGAGATCTGAAACAAAAACAACAACATCATTCAATCTTGTCACGAGGACTAGTGTTGTTCTTCATCAGGACAGTGATGTGTTGTACGCACCTCGACCCTGAACGTGACCGTGACCTCTTGCCATCGGGGTAAGGCCTAGCTGATGCATCTGAATTCATCATTTCCTGTGCCATAGGTTATCAGAGATTAGAATTAAATACAGCAGCTTAATAGTTGAGAATTAATGAATTGTTCATTTCTGAAATGATTTTACTGGATGCTGATGTCCAGCCATGTGTTGACTGAAGGTGTCATTCTGAGGGGGAAAAGCTGCATGTGGCTGCCCCATCTGAGGCATCATGTCTGGATAGGGCTGAGAGGGCATAAGACCAAAGCCTTGGACTTGTCCATTTGAAGGTAGAACACCCTGAGCATACAACAATAAAAGACAAAATGTGACTGCCGATTTATTAAATTGCAGGAAAATGCCATTTAAATCAGATTTCTGTTTCCATCCAAAGATTGGAAATAAACTTATGCATAAAACTGGAATATAGCATAAAACATTAGCAAATAGAGCAGTTTCCATCAAACGAGTCAAAGAGAGCAAAATCTTCACTTCCTGGTAAATTGTGCATTTGTAGAATTTATGCGCATCTTGGCGTTTCCATTCAGCATTTTTTAACCCTTGAGTGGCGTTCATATTTTTGTTACTTAGCCAGTGTTCGCTGCATTTGTGTTTTACAAGTCATATAACCACATCACATTGAGTGCTACAACCTTGTTTGGGAACGGCAGGGGCAGAAACACAAAACTTACACAAATCACACTCTCACAGACTCTCTCTCACACACATATACACGCACATACAAATACTAATAGCAGTCAGACAGTGGACCCAAGCATCCTGACCCTAACATGAAATAAACGTAAAAACAGGTCCCACAGGTCTGAACACCAAACAAGGGTTAATGCAATATTCTGAAATGTGCTTCAAAATAGGTGGCTGGAAACATAGCTAATGTCTCCATATAAGAGGGCTGTAGTAATTAGGGTTGGGTCGATAGACGATCGCGATCCTCCGCCCCGCCGCAGCAGCAGCAACAAGTTCGCAAAAAACACACTTAATCTACGGCAGCAAATCTATGCCATTCATAAGCGAGCGCATCACAGATGCTGGTGATTGCGGTTAATCATTTCCGCGAGAGGAAAACAGATCTACATGTGAAGAAACACTCTGCAAGCTCATTTCAAATGATCATTCCTGCGCTCGATCTTCTCTCACCTGTTCGCGCGAACACTGCTATTTTTGTCAGTCGTGGGGCGGGGCTTGGTGTTTTAGTTACAACTAAACAACCCTACCCAAAACTACCGCTGCCCACAACGACGATGCCATCGTCCATCACTATGTTTCACATTAGACATCGTACGGTGCCAAATTGGTCGATGACATCGCCCAACCCTAGTAGTAATATACCTGCTGCCGTTGTGCCATGGCCATCATATGTTGTTGAAAGTGCTGCATCTGATTAGCTGGAGGAAACCCTGGGACCGTCTGCTCAGGAAATCCCCTGCAAAGAGATGGCAAATTAAAAACTCTGCACAAACTCAACAGGTGATACACAGAAACATTTAAAATATAAAGTAGATGCTACTTACATAGTAGGTTGGACAGATGGCGTTTCATCCTTCTTTGCTTCCTCACCTGCTTCTGGCTCATCGTCATAGTCAAAGCGGTCCAGAAGTGTCTAAAGATGACGAGAAAAGAGAATGTCAGTGATTAGGCCAACTAGGCATGTGCAATCCTACACATTTTTACAATAAATAAGTTGGTTGTTATATTGGGCTCATTTGAGGGTCATCTGTCCCTGATGTATTTGACATTGCCAGTGTTGAAAGAAAAAAAAACCCAAAAAACAACTGATCTCTTTTTTCACCTTCACACTTTTTTCGAAAGTGGCTTTCTTCTCCACAGGCTGTGGTGCGTGATGGATGTGCTGATGTGTGAGGGTGGAGGAGGCTGTCATAGCCTGGGCCTGTAGGTGGGGGTGACTCCTGTTATTGTCCACAGCTGGAGACTGAGGTTTCTCTGGAGGCTGAAAGTTCTGTAGCATCTGCTGAAGCTTTAGAAGACAGTGAACATGAATACGGGCTACAATTATTTTACGATTACTATTTATGTTAAAAACACCCCAATGTGCTTTGTCCTTCCCAAGCATGATATGCAGAAAACCCAGTGCATTCAGTCGACTAACCTGCTGTCCTTGAGAAGACTGAATAAACTGAGCAACAGCCGCAAAGGCATCCGAGTTCTGAAGCTGAGGAACAGCTGCTGCGATTGAATTTGCCGTCACCACAGGATGAGCCTCCTGTTCCCTCACCGGAGACTGTGGAGATGCTACAGAAACACACTGATTATCAACTTAACTCTAAACTCTAAAATTAAATTCAACAAGGTAAAAGTTTTTAAAACAAGACAAATGCCCCACAAGGTATTTTCACTGATGATGAGGGCAAATCATAACATAATAAAATTAACAGTTTGATCTAATCCACAGACAAACATTCAGCAACTCTAAAACCATTTTGATAGCGAGGCTTAAATTAGAGACACTATTAAACCATCTACACTACAATTCAAATGTTTGGAGTCTGTAAGCTTTTTTTTTTAGGAGAAAGAAGACTCTTATGCTCAAAAGACTGCATTTATATAATTAGACATACAGCAAAACAGTAAGATTGTGAAATATTACTACATTTTAAATAGTGCTGTCAAACTGTATACATATATACATTATAAATACAAAGTACACACTCGCATATTGCGTAAACAAAAACGTATATTGAATGCGATTAATCCTTTGGCAGCACTAATTTTAAAATAACTGTTTTTGATCGAAATCCAATTTGAATGTTATTTAGAATTCCTGTGAATTTGAATTTTTGACATTATTGGAGAAATCAATTCATATATGCTTAATTGATGCTTAAGAGACATAAGAAAAACAGTTCTGCCGCTTGTTTTATTTTGTTAAAACCTTGATTTATTTTGTTTATAATTACTTTAAAAAAAAAAAAGGTTAAAATAACATCTTTTACTTGAAATATAAATCTTTCAATTTATCGTTTCATAGTTGAATAATCATATCAACCTCTCTCAAACGAATCTTACTTACCCCAAACATTTGCTACTGTCTTGCTGCTCATATTTGCGACCAGAAAGACAAGTTTGTATCACAAAACAAATCTTGTAACAGACAAGTGCATTAATATGAGATATTGACAATGTTAGACATCAGTGTCTTACCCCCATCAGGTCCGTTGTCCAAGCCTGAGGAGCTGCTGGATCCAGCAGCCATATCCAATAGAGGCTGGATTACGTCAATCTTAAACACTCCATTCTTCTGCCACAGGTTCAGCACTCTCACTATCTTACTCTGAAGAAGATACAGAAACATTAGAAAGTGAGAATCCTTTAAATCATACATCAAGGGCACTGACTAAAAAGCTCTTAAAACACATAGGTATATCACTGGATATCTCACCCTATCTTCAGTGGGACACAAGCAAAGATTCTCAAATGTTCCTGTGATGTTTTTGGTGAACCTAGGTCCAAACACATCTTTATCTGCTCCAAACTGATGCCGCGACTGTCTCACGATGGAATCCACAACGTATAGCCCTGGTACTTTGTACTCGGGTTTGCACTGTGCACATAAAAAGCATTCTGTAAATAAACACAACCATCAATCATCCATTTTTAATTCAGATCAGATGGGCACCTACCTTCTTTATGAACTTTTCTACAATTTGGACAACATGCTTGTATAACTGGAAGACACAAAAAATGATTACATGGAGGGTTTTCAAATGTGTCTCATGTGTCAAAAGTGCATCGTATTTTAACCCAACAGCATCAGGTATCAGTTATGAACGGTGTGATTACTTCTACGTCGCTTCAACATAAATATAAACTTACTTTAATGGCTTTTATGGCAGATTTGGTGATGGAAATCATCTTGGCCCTCGAGATGGGAGGTTTGGTGTCCATCAAGGAGAACAACTGCAACGGAGTCATGAAGTTACGTTAACACATGGGAAGTTGAAGTGAAATATAGAAACTTAAAAATGCTGGAAATCCTTGCTAGAGTGGAAGCAACCTGAATTTTTGCGAAGAGAAAGGGGCTTTATAAATGAAATACTGACATGAGTCAACAGTCGTTGATATATATCCTCGTACAGCACATTCAGACTTGCTTATACTGAACTTCTAGTTTAAAAGGAAGTACATTCCCTTTGTCATTTTAATAATCAGAGAAAACTTGTTACAACAACCATTGTGTAAAAATAATACAAATATTCAAACTTTTTACATTTTGCAAATAAATAACCGTCCATATTTGCATAAACTCGCACCCAGCAAGTCTACAGATAAACCCTGAACTGAAGTAGGCGGAGGTTAGATGAACACAAGCCATTTGCATGTTTCTTAAAGGCACAGTAACAAAAACATCCTTTTAAAAGGCCAGAGAAAATCAAGAAAACGCTCGTTTGCAGCTACATTTCCACTGTTTGGGGCGCAAAAAAAACTTCACGGGCTTTAAGAAAATCATGTATTTTTGTGGAATAAATGATGTTTTAGTTTCCTTTACAATATTTCGGTCACAATTTTACACAATTAACGTGAGTCTTCTGCGCACACAATTGTTTATCTCGGCTATTAGCCAGTGATATAAAGTTCCTGGAGGAATGAACTGTGACAGGTTATAGATGTTCCCTGAATGAACCTAGGCTGGAGAAGACACACACACACACACACACACACACAGCAGCTTGTAAACAACACGAGTACTAGTTTGTACGTCATCTTATAACTTTAGCACAGAAGAGTATTCACACATCATAGATCAGGCGGAGAAAAATAGGCAAACTGACCAATTGCAGACCACGCTGTCTATTATCACGACCAGGCCTGTTATTGTGGCGTTTAAAGTGCCATAATACACATATCTACGCATTTACACTAACATTTACGAAAGGAGGGTTTCGTATGGACAGCTATATCCAACCTGGTAACATGCAACTGCGCATTTTAAACACCGAGGCCTTCATCTGGCTTGGGCCGCTGTAACACATTGAACGCTTGTGCTCAACAAACCGCCATTTTACAGCCGTTTCATCTTATTGAACACACACACCTCGTGATTAAAAGCGTTGACGGCATCCATGGTGTCCCGTCTCTGCTTTGCAGTCAGTTTCTCCGGTAAAATCAGAAATATGTGTGGTGCTGTCCTCCAGCAGGCCGCCCCAACATGTCCGCCCCTGGCAGCAGACAGACAGCTCGGACTCGGAGTCGGCGCGGTGCTCGCGGTGCAGGATGGGATTGAGAGGCCGCTGTTCCGGAGGACGGCCACTAGATGGCGCTAGAAGAACGCAGGCAAGACTGGAAATCACAGTCGCTTTTATAAAGGTTGATTTCATAATAAAACAAAGGCATTCTCATTTATTTCTATAGTTAACATTTAGTTAATAACGACGATGAGTGCTTTTAAAAACCTAAAGCTGACATCGAAACATATTGTGATGGTAAATGAAGACGCTATTTCAAATGTAGCTAGTTCAAGCAATACATTAAGATCTTTTATAAACATTATTTTCATCTTGTTTGCACAGAATAAGAACCAGTTATGTAGATTCGAACATCTTTTATTATACAGAAGATGAATTAAAGCCTAAATGATCCCATTTGACTTAGCCTACAATAAAAAAAATAAACACATTAAAAAGCCATATGTTCTGTGTACTCCAAACATTATAGTGATTATACATTTTGTGTTCCTGGATTATAAAACATGAAAATATGGTTTGACTGCATTACATATGGTTTGTCAAATCCTTTGGGCTTCAATTCTGCTCATTATTATTCCAAATGCTGAAGGCTGCCTGATGTTCACCCACCACCCTTGACAGTTCGGATAAAACTGATGATTCAGTCCCTTATTCATGAGCAACTGCGCTCACTTAAAACTTGCTGTAGGTCTGTAATTGAAAACAGCTGATTTTCAAAGTGTTTCTGAGATGAAGATCCTTTCAAATGGAAAAGGACAAAAAGACTAAGACGCCTTGAATACGTTCATGACGAAGCAGTTCATGTGCCCAGAGCCCTTCCCTGACCTTTGGCTCTTGTATTCAAAAGTGTTCCACCGAAGACCTTTGATTACTAAAATTTAATTGGGAAAATAAACAAAGGAATAGTACACTAACATTCAAAAGCAGTTTCAGTTTTGCTAAATTTGTGTGTGAAGGCTGTGATACTTTTTTCAAGGATTCCTTTATGAATTAAATTTTTTTTTAAATATTTTAACTAGTAATCCTCATTAAAAGTTTTTTTTTTTTTACCTTACTTGTAATCAATTACTTTGCATGTCTGCTGAATAAAAGCATTAATACTTTCAAAAACAAATCTTACTGACCCCAAACTTTTGAAAAGTATAGTGTTAGGTCTATAGGTTTATAAAACTCCAAAAGAGGGCGTCCTTTAGTTACAGACAACTTTTAAATATTGTCAAACTGTCCAAATGCAGCTCATCATTCAGAAAATGATTCCGGGAAAAGCCTGCAAAACATTTTAGAATATAATGGTAAACTGTTCATTTATATTATCTGTTAAAATTTCACATACAATCAAATTTTTTCCAGTAAGTTTAGTTATTATTGAGCATATTATTATGATTGGATTATAAAACTCCTCACTTCTTAACCACCCGTATTAATGTGCATAAACATAATATTAATGTTTGATGGACATGCTATGGTACTATAAAACAAATGGCTTTAATCCAAGAGTGAAATCATGAGCTAAAACAGATTACGTAACCCTGCCTCTGGCTGCATGGACTGCTCACTGTCATTGTCTTAATGTAGGAAGAAGGAAATAGTGAGATCCAGAAAAAGTGTCCAGCTTTACTATGGTTTATTTTGCATGCCTAAGTGACCGGCGAACTCGAGATGTTGTGTAAGACCGTGTAATTTAAACCATGATGCTTGGCATGACACTGCTGGCATTGTGTTTTGCTCCAAAAGTTTTAAAGATGACATTAAATCTGATTGGGAGAAGAAAAAGGGGTTTTCAAACCAAAATGCTCTCAGTGAGAGTGGATACGACCCTTCAGGGACAAAACATTGCTCAATATGAACCTCCATGTTGCCATGGTATGTCTGAGTAAGCTCGCTATCTTGTTGCACTACCTTGATTCGGTTTATGTAATATCCCCTTAAATGTCTAATTGTGTTGACAGCTCGAGGAACGGATGCAAGCACAATTTCCAGGTTGGGATGAGAAGAGGCTGCTATGAAACAGCCTTGCAACAGTGACCTTGTTGTATTCTTGGTGACCTACTCCTGGATGTATTTTGTTGTTCCTTTGTGATGATTTTTTATTTACTTGAGATATGTGGGCTCTGTGTTTACTTATCCTACTAGTCCATGACCTTCATAAAATAATCTACACTGAATTGAATATGTCCATACTTCACTAAAGCTTAACCCTGTGGATCCTACAGTTGAAGCAATCTATATTATTTTGAAACATCAAGTTTTTAATGGACCAGAGTATGATACAGAAAAATACAGAGCTCACACAGGGGGAAATTGTCTTATTTAGAGGTCCAAAAAACTGTACAAAAAAAATGCAATTTGGTATTGATGCTGATATTTATATGTTCAAAAGGTTTGATGAAATTGTATGTGTATGTAATGAGTTGTTTATTAGCAGATTAGCCTACTTTAAAATACATATCAGTTGTCACTCTATATCTTCCAATAATATGCCATAAGATGATATTTAAATTCTTAGTTTATTGATTAAAAACACTGCAATACAATACGATGACTGAGAGATGGGCAAATAGGCAATACCTTCCTCAGAAGCCTATTTGGTACTCACATTTCAAAATTAGTTACATGCAGTCAGTTTATGACATGCCAAGTTTAGAAAAATATATTGTTCAGAAAGAAAAATATACAGTTTGTTAAACACAAGGGGAATAATGTAACAATGAAATCTGCTTTTCTTCTTCATGAAAGTTTCAGGAAACTCACAGCTAAAGTAGTTCCAGGCAGGTCTTGGCCGCATTACCGTTCCATTATATCACTTCGCCAAATGAGTCATTCGCCAAATGAGTAATTTCAAAGATCTAACTAGAACTAAAACTCACAAAACACGGACCAAGCCAATAAATATGACAAATGACTATCTCCACGTTTTTCCAACTAAAGTTTTATTATCTCAAGAAAATATCTCTCGCTTTTTTCCTACTATAAACGCACATAGCTACTGTACATTACACACGGATGCATACACAATAACAACGTGCTGTCATGCTGCCCAGCGACATTAGCATTAAAATAGTTTAGTAGGTTAACTGAACGGCTACATTACTTTTTCAGTAGAGAGGCGTAACTTTTGCGGTTTTTAACGTGTTCTAAACTTACGCTTTCGATATTAAAGACGGTGCTACCGAACGCTGTTAACACAGAGACGGAGGTAATTTACACACGCTTTCTCTCTTTATCTCTCCCTTTTAACTTCAGACTGCATTAATAACTGCATTATCAATGACTCAAGCCTCTAGCTCTAAAACGAAGTTTTGGAATCAGCAAGGTAAGAAATGAGTCCCGAACACGAGGACAAAAACCTGACAAAGAATAAAACATCTGAACAATGTTTGGAGATGTTGTAATTTAAGCGGAGCAATTGACAAACTATAAAAATACATACAATATCACATAGAAAAGTGCATTTTTTATGACAGAGACAGGCTATATAAATAATGATCCTCACAAAAATTAGTCTGACTTCAACTTCCTTCAGCACGTGCCTGAGCAAGTGCAACTCTTAGGTGACGTCTCTAAAAAGCTATAGTTATTATTATTAGTATTAGTATTTGTATTATTATTACTATTATTCATTGTGTCACCCCCCTTTTAATAGGCCTACTTTCATTCTTCAACTTTGATTCATGCTTTGTCCTGCGGGCCAGATATTTCCATCCATCAGAGAATCAGTCCTGTTTCCACTTGTAGATTTCTCTTAAAGTAAGCATGTAGTGTTCAGGTAAGCGCATGTGTTTCTGGATGCCTGCGTTCACTGACATTAGGTGGGTAATATCTGATACACACTGACAGCAGAGCACATAAAACCTCAGAGCTTAAGTGCTGGGTGACACCTGAAGACAAATCACAATCAAGAAAACAACCACCAGCAAACTGAGCTGTCTGACACATGGAGCCTACGAAGAGGGAAAAAAACACATATTACACAAAATATGAATTAAATAAAAATCCGTATCCAGCAAAATATCCAAACATCCTTAAAAAAACAAAAGAAAAAGAACAGCAAAATTGCATATATATATATATATATATATATATAAATATATATACATAGACACACAATAACACAGCTGTGAAAACATATATTTAAAAATGTACATACATTACTTAAAATATTTTTAAACGTCTATTACATTCACAAAGGCTGCATTTATTTGAACAAAAATACACTAAACAGTAATATTTTGATGAATAATAGTATTCATTTTATAACAAAAAAACCTTACTGACCTCAAAGTTTTAAATGGTAGTGTATATTTATGTGTGTCTAAACTGGGTCTAAGCTGGATCCAAATGACCTGCAAGAGTTCAAAAGGGTCACATAACAAACATGTGCACCTTAAACCATATGCAGTGCCTGTCTGTTAATTATTGATTTTAATGTTAATAATTTAAGTGGACTTTGTAAAGCAGAATTTGAACTTAGTGGTTAAGACGTAAAGATCTCTGGAATGAACAATTGTTGGTCTTTCACTCATGCATGAACAATTAAGGTTGGTAATTATCTGCATTATTAATTCTGGTGTAGGATAAAGCAGTATGAAAGATTAATGTATGGATGATTTCAGTGTAAAATATATTATTGGTATAATATTAAATATTAAATATTAAATTAAATGTTAAATATTTTTGTTAGTGCAAAAGAGGTATAACTAAAATATATTTATTTATTTTTTTGCTCAGATACAATGCAGTCACTTTCCAACCAGTCACATTTCTTTCTTGGATTATTTTTGGCATATTCTGTCTTCACTCTGAGCTGCAGCGCAGGTAAAGTTTTACTGTATCCTGTCGATGGAAGCCACTGGGTAAATATGAAAGTCCTGATAGAAGAGCTGCACTCCAGGGGCCACAGCATCACTGTGATCCGACCCAAAATCAGCTGGTACATTACGGAAAAGTCCCCTCTCTATACTTCCATCACAATCGAAGATAAAATAAGCCAATCCGATAACTTTTTTGAAGAGTATTTACTCAAAGTGATAGAGATAGAAAGAGGCGACGCTTCTGGACTGTCATTCTTGAAGCTCCAGGCCGATTTGTTCTCCATGTTGTCAAAAGCACACTATATTGTGTGTGAAATAGTATCAACCATTATAGAAGATACGATGCTTGTGAAAAGACTTCAGGATGAGCAGTACGACCTGGTGCTCACCGATCCTGCATTAGCCGGTGGTGTGATTTTAGCGCACTATCTAAAACTACCTCTTGTTCTCAATGTACGGTGGATCACGGCTGGCGAAGGACATTTTGCTATAGCACCATCTCCATTGTCTTATATACCAGTACCAGGCTCTGGCCATACAGATAAAATGAGTTTCACTCAAAGGGTTAAAAATGTTTTGTTTATGAGCTTTACCTTCTTCCAGGAAAGATTTGTGGTTGGTCCATATTATGATGCGCTAATAGAAAAGTATTTTGATTACAAAACGGATATTTTAAGCCTCATTCAAGCCGCTGATATTTGGCTCATGAGGACTGATTTTGTCTTCGAGTTCCCAAGGCCGACCATGCCAAATGTTGTTTACATGGGTGGATTTCAATGCAAACCCTCCAAGCCTCTTCCTGCAGATCTGGAAGAGTTTGTGCAGAGCTCAGGAGACCACGGATTTATAATGATGTCATTGGGAACAATTGTTAAAAGCATCCCTGCCGACATGGCAAATGATATTGCTGCCGCTTTTGCTAGATTACCTCAGAAAATCATCTGGAGACATCTTGGAGATCGTCCATCCAACGTGGGCAACAACACTCTTATCGTGGACTGGATACCACAGAACGACCTCCTGGGACATCCCAAGATCAAAGTGTTTGTAGCCCACGGAGGAACCAATGGAGTGCAGGAAGCCATATATCATGGGGTCCCGATCTTGGGCGTCCCTTTGTTCTTTGACCAGTTTGACAACTTAATACGCATTCAGGACAAAGGAGCGGGGAAGATACTTAAGTTGTCAGAGTTCAGCAGTCACACTTTTGGACAAGCCCTACGGGAATTGCTCAGTGATGCCTCCTACAAGACAAACATGCAGAGACTCTCCAGTCTTCACAGGGACCAGCCGATGAGGCCTTTGGAGTTGGCCGTTTTCTGGATCGAGCATGTGATGAGACATAAAGGAGTGCCTCACCTGCGCTCAGATTCCTACAAGATGCCATGGTACTCTTACCATTCTGTGGATGTCTTGTTGGTTCTCTTCGCTGTTGTTGTTGTGTTTGTGTTTTCCACAGTTGCAGTAATTATATATGTGTGTTATAAAACATGCTGTAAGCGAAAAATTAAAAGTGAATGAGGCTATATAGATTTTTATACTCAGATTTGCATGCCAAAATGAAATAACTGGGGAATAGGTAAACAATTTACTCAAAAGCTTTGATAATTTTAGTACATTTTCTTTTTCTTAAAACAAAGCAAAGGGTGTGTTTCCTTTCAAACCATAACTGGCTTTAATTATATATTAAACAACAGCGCTAATACAAAAATAAATAATGTAAAACATATTTAATACATTATTACTACTCACAAATGTGTAATGTGTATGAAGTTGGTATATGAACAACCAACACAGTCTCACAAGCAATTCATACATATTCGTACGAGGTGCTAAATTTGTGCCAATTCGTAACCTCACTTGTACGATTTCGTATGATTTGTCTAAAACCATGTGATGGGTAGGTTTAGGGGCAGGGTTATGTTTAGGTCATTCGTATAAATTCATACAAATTGGCATCTCGTAAAATACATACGATTTAGAATAAATGTATGTATGTATGTATTCGTACCAGTGAGGTCTTACAAATTTGTATGAATTAGCCTCCTCATAAAATATGTACGAATTGCCGTGAGATCAGGTTGGAGCAACCAGTCAGTAACAACAGTCTCATTGTATGCTAGAATTCTCTAGAATTGGACTACGCTGACACCCTGCAGGTTCATGAATCACCAAAAAGAACCGGTTTATAAGTATCGGGTGTTCAGGAATTGTAACTAAACTGGTAATGCTGTATGTTTGTGCTTCACTTAAACAAACTGGTAAATAAAACATTTTCATTTGAGAATTTGACTAAATTGGTCACACAGTATGTTTATGATTCCCTAAAAAGAGCTGTATCATGAGTCACGTGTTTGGGAAATGAACTACACCAGCCATGCTGCTTAAGGCATAAAGATGATGCAAAGCAAAAATGGTTCAAAGAAGGCTGCTGCCATCTTATGTAGATAATGTCATTTGTAGCCAGTGAATACTCTCGCAGACTCATAAAAAAAGAATGATTAATTACTAGCTAACAGTCATCTGTGTTTCCTGCGAGGCTAACACTATAAGCATCTCTTAGCTATGGCTAGGAAATCACATTTATTAACTAACTAGTTTGAGCACAAATTTAACCAAACAAACTTCAATGATCCATCAGATCCCTTAAGCCAGTTAGTACAATTTACTGTGGAACAACTCATTTTGTTGATCTGAAAAAACTAAAAGTTAAGGTAGAGCATTAATCTCCTTCTAAAGATCCCAAAGGTACTCTATCCACTTTCTGTCCATCATTATATTTCATTATATCCCCATTTTTATGGCACTTTAAGGCAGTAGAGAAAAACTAAAAACTAAAACCAAACCTATTAGAAAAGTGAGCACTTGAACAGCGTAATAAGAACTACATAAAATTAAAGAAAGAAGCTTTGGGGAAAATGTATTTTAAGTGTAATCAGATTTATTTCATTCATTTATTTATTTTAGTTTGGCTTGCTTCCATCCGTTTACCTGAAGAGGCCGGTTTATGGGCTGTAGCCCGCCACCAGGGGGCAATCAAAATGTTTAGTGTCACTTTTCAGGATGCGTGGTTTAATTTGGATTAATAATTAGAGATTAATAATCTTATGAGTGGCTCATAAGTGTCAGTGGTTTGGGAATCAGAAAATTGCTCACACTGTACGTTTAAGATTCACTAAAATGAATAAGTCATTGGACTTAACAAACATTGCAAAGTCAGTGCGATCACTGAAAAGAATAGGAGGGAACCAGTTCTGAATAAGTAATGATTTTCAGATTCTAAAATAATAAATAAACTGCTTCATTGTAAGCTCTATGATATAATATTACATAAAAGAAGTTATACTTGTACTTGGAAAAACTCAGTCCTGGGCTAATGTTTCCCTTTTTGAGGCAATCTCGGTTCATGTTAGAGTGCTTTTTCAAACTCATGTTGACAGAGGAGATGAAGAGGACGAGAGTTGTGTCATTGCTAGCATTCTCTTTGATGCTTTGGAGCAACCTGAGCTCACTGAGGTCACAACAGAGGGTAATTTCAAATGCCACATGTGCTAACATGCTCGCTTTATTCAGAGAGACTCTTAATAGGCATAACAGTGTGAAGATATTACCCCTTTCATGCACGATTAAAGTGAACCTTCGGAGCAGTTGGGCCTTTGATTGCATCCAGCTGCAGTCTATTCACTTTTTAAAGAAATTACATGCCATAACTGTCAAAAAATGCATTTAAAAGAATTAAATAATACATGTACCAAAGTTTTCAATGATAGAATGTTATATGGATTACTGATCTCTACCAACAATCCATACTGTACTATTGTTGGAAATGTTTGCAGATTACCTTGTGGTTGTGTGATATAGTTTTATAAAAATGCAAAGGGGTTTTTAAATCCATACCAATGAGTCATGATGTTAACAGACCATGAACACGACCAGAATTCCAACATTTCTGGGTTTTTGCACATAAGAGCAGCTGCTTTACTGACCATGAATAACTGTCTGTGGGTCAGAGGCTGCTAAACCCTGAAACCACAATCTATTACGGAAGTGCTTTAATAAATCATTGCTATTGAACTTAAACCACAGGTACTTAACAGATTTACCATAATTTATTTAAACAAGGCTCCAGAATGTAGTGGCTTGATATTACATCAATAAAAAAATACATGATAATGCTATAAAAGCTGATGATTATCACACCTATTTCAGTTTGTGCAATCTTTTACGGATCACGTCAACACAAACAGTCAATGATCATGTTTGCTGTTATACACTTCCAGTAAAAGCTCATTTTGACTAAACACAGACTTTTACAACGAAGAAAATCCACTAATTAGTTTCAGGTAATGCAAACAAACAATGGCTGAACAGAACACAACACAGAGGAATTGTAATGAGCTTACCAAGAAATGTTCAGAGCAACAGTCTATTTACCTTTACATGTGCGCTCTCTGGAGAGCCTTCAGCCTTGTGTTTGAGAAAACAGCCAGCCAGCAGGATGAATTTAAATGAGTCTTGCAGCAATCATCTTTGTTCACAATACTTGTTCACAGACGTGAGGAAATCATTTGTCTTAAAAGACAGCTACAAATAAATATGTACATTTTTTCCTGATTAAAATGTTTACAGCTTTAGCCTATTGTAATGTAAACGACTGATCTGCCTAAAAAAGGGAAGCTGTAAACCAATGATGTGCAACAATAGGCCAGTAGCCTATTACATGTGTTGCTTTTTTGCCAAGTTCTGCGCAGACAAATTCATTTCTGTATGTGTTGAAACCCTAGCTGAGATGAATTTTGACATTATTTATGCCTGTACAAGATATCTGGTTTTTGGCAAAGGGTGATTTTGCCAAGACATGATCCTGGATCAACATTACTGTCCAAAAATATGGATTTATCCCAGTCCCTACCTCTAAACCTAACCCTACCCAAAATCAGTTGGTTGATTAACAAGGGTGTAGAAGCGCCTAACCCTGATCATTAGCGAAGAACAGATATTTCCCTCAAATGTGATTGGTTGATTGGAATGTTGTTCCAGGATTAACACGAATGGTGATCCAGGAACATCTTGTACTTGGTGAAATTACGCTCACTGTGTTTTATATCATGGCAGGTGTAAGCATGCATGTATATTAGTATCGTGGTCTTTAGTGAATCTGAGCAGGAAACAATAGGCCTTATACCCTCTGAGAGCGTCTAACAATGGATGATTCTAGAAGTGGAAGTAATTTGACTGACAGATGTTATTTAACGCTGTGAAAGCCCAGCGTTGGACTCGAGCCCCGTCCATCCACACAGCCCACACCTGGCCAGACACTCACTGATTAAGTCATGGTTTCATGCATTTAGACTAGAATCTGTTTTCTCGACTCCTTCTTTTTTATTTCCTTTTGCCTCTAGTTCTTATACTGAACACTAAGATTTCTTGACAAGACTGAATTTAAATAAAATGATATCTGAGAGGGGTTGAAAAGTCTGGGACCATTAGTGAAAATGTTTTTATTTTAGTTTTTTTTGTTATTTTATTCTTTCAAAGCAGAATTTTATTACGCATAATAGACAACCAATGTATAAAATACATGTATATATTATGTATAGCCTACACCAGTTTTGCCCAACCCTGCTCCTGGCGTTCGACTGTAATGCAAAGTTTAGCTCCAACTCTAATCAAACACACCTGCCTTTAATTTTCAAGCGATCCTAAAAAATGTAATTAGTTGCTTCAGGTGTGTTTGATTAGAGTTGGAGCTAAACTTTGCATTACAGTCGATCGCCAGGAACAGGGTTGGGTACCCCTGGCCTACACAAACGCATACATATAATTATTAATATAGAATTATAATATCACACACGCACCCAAATATATATATATATAAATTAATATTCTAATTTATTAATAGTATTAATTATATAATTAAACCATTTAAATAAATTGTATTTAAATAGATATGATATTAAATCTTAAATTACATGTTTCACTCTCTAATGATGCTCAAGCTCATAGGCTTTTTCCATTCGTGGTGTAGAGTAGTTTCCCTGAATCACTTTTGTTAAAACCATCCTAGTATTAAAACGTGATCCTATTTATTTTCCATGGAATAAATAGTGTTTTAGAACAAACTGTGGCAGGACGATTAACTTGCTGTCTTACTAATGTAAAAGCTTTTCTCTGTAAATTGAGCTGCAAACCTTTGCTCCCTCCAACAGCTGCGTTTTAAAATGCATTTGTTTTCAAAAAAATATATTATGTTAAGTCTCAGCCATTACAGGTTTGGCAATAACATCCTCACTGTGCACAGATGGTTTAAAAGGGAAGTTACAGAATGGAAGAAGGTGCTCACAGGTCCATTGTGTGTTTGAATCTTCATAGATCTAATATAATACATCTCACAACAGAGCACACAATAGAGAACATTAGTGGAAAGCTGACACCGTGCCTGGTGTATCTTGCTTCCTTTTTGTGTAAAGGTTGTTAAAATCCAGGTTGTAATCTCATTGAGCGGCACAAAGTCTCCTGATGACATTACAATATCTTCTTCAACTCATTTGTTAGCATGATGAATTTGTTTATTAAAGACCTAAACACTGAGACAATGATCACTCAGATGCTGTTTACTTAAAATAAAAAAGAAAAGAAAGAACAAACAAAATAAAATAAAATAATTTGGGACCATTAGTGAAAATAGTTTTCATAAAATATAAAGTATTATAGCGTATTAGTTATTTTTATTAGCAGCTAATATGAAGCATGACTCTGAAATCACATACTCAGACCACAGACCATTTGTGACCGTTACAAAAGTACATTTGTGACCCGGGTCAACAAAACCAGTCGTAAGTGTTAATTTTCCAAAATTGAGATTTATACATGATCTGAAAGCTGAATAAATTAGCTTCTCGTTGATGTATGATTTGGATGGAATATTGTATTGATGCAATATTTGACCGAGATACAACTATATGAAAATCTGGAATCTGAGGGTACAGAAAAATCTAAATGCTGAGAATCACCTTTAAAGTTGTCCAAATTAGATATTATCAAGGCATATTACTAATCAGAAATTAAGTTTTAATATATTTTCGGTAAGAAATGGACTAAATACCTTCATGGAACATGATCTTTACTTACTAGCCTAAGGATTTTTGGCAAAAAAAAAATCTATAATTTTGACCCATGCAATGTATTTTTGGCTATTGCTACAATTATACCCCAGCGACTTAAGACTGGTTTTGTGGTCCAGGGTCACATTTAGTATGAATGTGTGTAGTATATTTTGGACATACTGTACTACATCTACATTGTCAGTACTGTCAATGCCAACTTACCCACCATTTACCAATCCACTCCTGTGGCCTCATGGGAAAGTAAATTTATGTTTATATGGGTGCAACAGAATCTTGTCAAAAGTAACAAAACTTTGAATTCAGAAATGAATCTAGTCACATTTTTACTTAGGGAAGTATGAATATTTTGATATCTTTAGAAACTGACTAAGGTGTGGACTAAGATACACCCACGGACAAGACATTACTGGAAACAATGAACAAGGAAGATAGGAAACGAAAGACAGGAAAAGAGACCTTTATAATATCAATCATATCAAAACCCATATCAAAATAAAAGACACTGACTGACACAAAAACACAGAAAAAAAAACACAAAAGTACAAATGTCACAAAGACAAACCCACTACAGACCACATTTTAGGTTTCCTGACAAAGCTTTTTTTTATAGTGAAGGGTGTGCTGTATTTCTTTGTCTGATGCAGGCATGGCAAAGAACAGCTGTGTGTGTCATTATTGGATGGATTATTTGATTATGTGCTGGAGACCGTTCAGAAATGTACAAAGGAGATCGCCTGGAGCTATTTTTTTATTTTGCTTAGCAGTTTTTGAGTTATGAGAGAGAAGCTGTCCGCTTTAAGACTAATGTCGAAGAGCACAATACTTGACAAAGTTAACAAATGAGCACATAGCTATGCCAGTTTGCTATTGCAAATCCAGTTGTGGTGCCCACTTTCTATCTACGAATTTCCTTAAAAACATTTCCTACTGTAAAACATTTTAGACTTTGCCCCTTTCCTAAACAAATATCATGTTTCCCCTCAATGCTGTGACCATTTTTAACCAGCTCTCATACCCTTTAGGAAATGGAAAGTTTGAGTAACTGAGGAAGCGCATGTAATGGGACTCGAACAAGCTTAGACATCACCTTGAGCTTCATGTCACTGTCCAACATGAGACGCCTCAACAAGTTTGAGCTGAAATGAGGCCCGCTTTGAAGATGTATCCATCATTCATAAGAATTTATGACCTGGATATCTTTCATTTTTGTGATTTATATGTGGGTTTTTTTTTGGCTAATCTCTCTGAGGCCATACCACTATGTTTCAGTTGTAATTGTACACTGTAAAAATGGTTGTGATTTTAACGGTAAAAAACTGTGAAAATGCTACGGTAAAAACCTATTAAAATGTACAGGGGAAAAGCGTAAACTGACATTACCAGAGCTTCCTGCATTGCATTTGATGAATTTGATGTTTTTTCTTTAAAATAACTATATATCTTCTTAGTTTTTTTCTTATCAGTTATGTTTATTAGGGTTGTATGTTACAAGTAATGTGGTTAAATACATTTTTAAATATTTTATATCAGCATATCAGAAATTACGGTATTTAACTGTAAATTTAACTAAAAACTGAAAAACCTAAAATGTTGTTACTGTATTTTTTACGGTTGAATTCTGGCAGCCACAGGTATCATTTTCTTACTGTAAACTATTATTAATTTTCCCCAAAATATATAAAACATTGTAGAAATACTCGGCAAACATTAATGTTACATACATGAATACATAAAACTGGGTTTAACACCCCTAAGCTGTGTTTACACATATTGTGTGATAAATCAGAAAGAAAAAGTTTATATTTCATACAGTGAGACAATGCAGGCGTTTATTTCCTTCATGCAAACACAAAAATACCAAGTGTGATTCACATTTTCATAAGATCTTCCAAAACGCTGTGCAGTAACTGAAATAAATGTTCTGGTGCTTTACAGATGTTCTGTGATGTTCTTCTCCAGCAAATGAAAGAGAGTTATGGCAACTGATCAACAAACAAATAACAAACAAAGCCCTGCTGACAAATAAATGTGATATAAAAGAACTTTATATGTAATACTCCACTGGCCAAAAGGATGTTATTGTTCATATAATGCATTTAAGGTGCTCGGAATAAAATTGCATTTGTTTTCTGACCCTTCAGATTCACGGAGTCGATGTTATCTCCAATATGATTCATGAAGACATGTTGCTGTTTTAACCTTAATAACCTCTTCTCATATTTGTTCTACATGAGACTCACGTTAATCATCACTCAAGATTCAGGCTGCCTGGAACATCAACAGTGTTGATCTGAGTTGTCATCTACAGGATACGTCAATGTCTAGAGAAAGACATTGTTTTATTTTGCACTCTGACTAGACATATTACAGTAACAGGGGATGTTACACTTGGCCATGTCTTTTAACTGCCTGTCCTCAGGAGTGTGAAGTGAAGACGGACACAACACCAGAAGGTCAGTGAAGCACTAAACCATGATGAAACATTGACAAGACGAGCCAACTGAGGTGGTTTTCATGAGGTGCACAGCAGATGGTGAAGAATAAGCAGGTCTGTTAGTATTCCCATTCATGTTGTACATCAACTCAAGAACATCAGACTAATGACTCTCTAAAGCCACTTCAATAAGAGTTGTCACTGCATGACAAATTGCATGGTGCTGATCCATGATGACTGTGGAAATTAAAAAATGGTGAATGCCAAAAGCCAAATATGTATGAGAAACCCTGATGTGGACACTTCCATGGTTTTTGCCAGTAATGTGGTGTTTTGAAAGTACAGCTTTTCCAGTGGAATAAAGGTGTCATCATAACAGCACACTTTTAAAACAAAGGGAATTATGTTCTGTTTCCTTCTGAAGATGCATTTCCATGAGCAAGTTCATGTTTGGATCAAAACAGTGTTATGTGAACCATTAGAACAAATAAATCAGTTACAATCGGTGTATGAATTTTTTTTTTTAAATATTATATATTACTTTATAAATTATTATACAAATATTCATATTTAAATAGATTATTTTATTTTAAATATATGTAATTGATCTCTCATGTTATACAAATATTTTTGCCTAAATTGAAGTATTTAGTACAAATCCAAAATATATCCATGAAATAACAAAACAATCCACTCATTACACACATTATCCATTAGTTTGACTTTTTTCTTCTAATACTAAAACACAATGCACTAAAGTGTAAAATTCTAAATATTGTTCAAATACCTGTAAAAAGGAATATGAGGGGAAATCTTCAAATTCTATAGAATATTGTACTATTTTTACAGATTTTAAGAGTATATTTTAGTCTAATTCTATATTTAAATGGATATATACACCATATCAGTTTTTAGAAATTATAATAAAAACAACATATCCCAACCTTTTGCACAAAGTATTACAAGGTTTGCATTTTTTAGAGTGTATAATCCATACTCCCAATTTCAGCATATTGTACAAATGAAACATTCCCATGAAAGTGTGTTGAAACAAAAACCTTTGTTTTATTTATGAATACATTGTCCAATTTCTGATTTCCCCAAAGAGAGGTTTGTCAGATTTAACTTACCTCTGGGACAGTTTTGTCCCTAAACCACAGCTAAGCTCATATAAACCCATATACATAAACCATATATAACTCCATCAATTGCTGATCTTTCATGAGAAAGCAACTATGCCAGAAACGAGGATCCAACTTGAGTCTCATCCAGATTTATCAATCCGATCCAAGAGATACTGTAACCACAATGGCTTCAGTTAAAAGAGCTGCATAGATCACGTTCCAAACCTCTGAACTCCTAAACACATAATGTCCCATCTGTCTAATTAGCCAATGAACTTTTATCACACTGAAACAGTCCAGGAAGCCCACGTTTTTTTATATCCTTAGGGGGACAAGATGCATATATTGAGTCACACTTCATTTTAAAGAATGCACTCTTTGAATCTTGTATCTACTGGATTGGTTCTTCTTCGGGTATTTTCAAGCATCACTAGCTATCTATTTCTTCTCAAGTAAATAAGTCCTGCAGTATCTCGAGGGTGTAAGTACTTGTTTGAGGAACTGGCCTGAGTCAGTTTGGGACAGCTGTCAGATGGTGACTCACTGTGGACTAAGGTGGAGCAGAGAATCTCTGTCTGCAAGTTTGGATGAACGGGACTCAGCGGTGCCACCACAGAGTTCCTATTAACTCCACTTACAGTGTCGCAAAAAGTGTCTGCAAGTCAAAATCAAGCAATTCAATCAGGTGCATTTATGCCAAATAAAGAGGGACCTAGAGCAAAGCAACAGTGCTTTCCACACCACATCTGAAACGCTTTCATATTGTTTTGGAGGTTGACAGCAAAACATGGTCCAAGCATAACAGAACAAATGTTAACATCACCCCATCTGTGTTGTTTATATCTTCATCATTTGGTGGCTGTGAAGTATTTCTAGAGATGTTATTTCTGTGGTAAGACAGGGGAACACATTTTATCTTAACAGGAAGAAGCTGGTTCAGTCCCCTAGCTGACCCTTGCAGGATGACCATGATGCTCCAAAACTAAGCATTCAATCACAAGAATGAGCTGAATAATGTAATAAGGTCCTGAAGCTTGAGTTCTGCTGTCATTAAAGCAAAAGTTGAAACAATTCCGAAATGTTTCACTCACTTTATGTTGTTGAATTCAACTCTCAAATATGTACCTTTAAGCCATTTAGGTTGCAGGAAAGACAAATAACAAATGCATGTTTTATATGCATGAACACTGGAGAGGTTCTGAACATCTGTTCTCGTGTTCACTTTAAGCTGTACTATACCCAGAGGTTTGGCGAACCTTTAGATGTTAAAATCTAGTCAGACTTTCAGGGCTTGCATATTCATGGGCATTTATTGAAATTGACCCTTTTGGCAGCATTAGCTTGTTAGCTAATAGCACTGTCTCCTGCTGTTTCATTTGTGAAGGAAATGTTCGCGTTTTGTGCCATACATAAATCCACAGTCCTAAGAGTGAGTTTTGGCTCTTTGTTTAAGATAATTATGACTTGAAGTTTCAGTGAATTACACTTTAATACACATGGTTTGCTGCCAAATGGTCGCCAAAATATTGACTGTGCCTTTGCTAAATTATGAATCCATATGTGTTTACATCACTGTGTTGTGAGTGTTTGGAGACACTGTCACTTCCTGTGAACTGAGCGCAATTCAGATTCTGTTTCATCCCAAAAAGTACTACATAATGGACAACATGGATACATTTTAAAACAGGGATTACTATTGTATGTCATCCATTATCCGCGCTATTAAATGCACAATAACACCAAAGCCAAAGCATTCGCTGGTTAATAGGCAATAAATAAGTCTGTACATGTTTATAGATGTTCTTTTATTTGTTGTGTTTGTTTCTATAACCTTATGAAGGATGCGAGCATCGTAAACACAGCTGCCTGTGACTAGTTTTCACAAATCAAAGCATGTGCTTTTTTCTTTTCGCCGCACATAAAAGAGTTATACGTTAGGTGTGACGTTCTTGACAGTTTATCACATGTCCTGAAAAGCACCCTGAAGATACATGCATGTCATCTGGTCTTTTTTCTTGGTGAGATGACAAGGTCATGCATGCTTGCGTGTTTGTAGCTGCATGGATGTAGTTTCAAAGCACGTCAAGCATGTTTATACAAAGAATCTTTTAACATGCCAGGGTGAAACTGCAGTTGAAATCATAAAAATTGACTTTGTTGGGATTAGTACAGCCTTTCAGAACATGAGCAGTGGTAATAATCACAAACCTAGACATTATATTTTAAGGCCTCTTTTCTTTATGGCTCCATTTGTAATTTTAGGAGTTTTGGGATCCTGAGTTCAGAAGAACTGCGCTGAAGTGATTTAAGGTAAAAGGCAATCTAACAAATGATTCTTCTCTCCAAATGTCATGAAAAGGGATGAGATCATTATTGCAATCTATTGTTGTGAGTCATTTTAAAGGAAAGTTTGCTAGAGAATGAGATATTCTGTCATCATGTACTCACCCATAATACCATTTTAAACCTGTATGACTTTGTCTTCTGTGTAACACAACAAAAAACACATTTTGAAGAATGTTTTTGCCATCCAACGAAAGTCGATTTTGGACCTCAAAGGGTTAGTTCACCCAAACTGAAATTATCCAGATCCAGAAACATAGCAAAAACTTTGGTAAAACAGTCCATGTGACATCAGTGGATCAAGCTCACTTTTGCAATTGACACTTTTTCACGCAAATGTAACCCCCCTGGGTCGGCTTCCACCACGACTCATCCGCGCTCCGAGCGGGTCTCCAGCATGGGAGGCAGCGCTCTAACCAGGAAGCTAAAGGCCATGACCTCTAGCATCTTTAAAACAAGTCCCAAGTTGTTTCATGTCGACGTCAAAATTAAACATCAGCATATTGCCCGCCCACTTGTTGGACTTTTGGCGTTGGTCTGAATGGTCATTCACAAAAAGCTCACAAAATTTTAAATTAAATCGACCAATCTTCGGAGGGGTTTGGAAAAAATAATAGTTTGACCGAATAATTTGGGAGTCGTTAGACAAATAAGGTAAAAAATAAATATGTATTGTAAGCAAATTAAAGTGTTTTTTAAAGTGTTCTTGTCAACCTGTTGTTGGGGAATCCCAAAATCAAATGATGAACCTTTCATGACCCATTAAAGGGGCACTTTTGGAACAATTGAGTTGAACTAGTTTGGAACAAATGAGTGAGTAAATTATAATTTGTGTAAACATGGCATTAAACACCTTTTTGTTTATAGAGAGAAGACACTGGGACTAATATGAAATCTGATTACACGCTTATGATCTTTTACTCTCTCTCAGAAGTTTAAATCACTGCTGCAGGTCTGCTCTAAAACTCAAGGTCACTCATGCTGTTATGAGTAAAATGAAACAATTTAAATGGTCTCATCTCTCACACATCACGTTTCCTCAGATTTTCAGTTATGGATTACAAATGAATTCACATCTGCTTGTTATTCACTACAGACATTTTTAGCTCCCAAAAAAACAGAATTGGTTGCATGTTATAAGTTTTAAAAAAAATGCAAATCATTCATTTACTCAGGTGCATTAAATTACTGCAGACTCTTATAGACACAAATATTGTTCATCAAACAAAAGTTGGCCGATCCATTTGGAATTACACAGAGCTCAGTGTGAATGTCAAACAAAAATGGTAGCTGTGGTGTTTGAATATAAAATGTCATAGAAATTAAGTTCAAATCAGTTTATTTATTCTCTCAGTATGGAGCACAGCTGAGGAATTCCAGACATGACTTCATGAACTTCATGTCCGCTCCATTGGGATAGTTATGCTTCTAAAATGCCTCTTAGAGCTTAATAGCTTAATAGAAAATTCCAAATAAAACAAAAACCCACATGTGGTACAATTACTAATAAACAAGACACTCTTAAGAAGTCATAATAGCGGTAGAGTTTAATGTGAGAGAACTAATTATTCATTTGTTTAAGGGCGCAACACCATTTTAAAATATTTGATTACAACTAATCTAACCAGAAGGATTGAAATTTTTAAAGATGTACTCCTTTAAAATGTATAAATGTGTTTTATAGTGTGGAATGAAAGGAATTATATGAATTGAGTCAACTGTTTTTCCTACTAAACACCTACATGGGGAACCTGCTCCACCATGTGTTGCACAGGGATAGTCATTGATGTAGTCCTGTATGTTACAAGTCCCTATTCACAACTCTTTTCTTGTTAAATTGAATCTCTAAGAACTCGCACAGAGCTTCCAGAGAAGTATGGCTGAAAGCCAGTGTCCATCAAGAGTTCCTTGGCTGTCAAATCAACAAGAAAAATTCCTGACTTGAATGTCACTAGAGAGCACGCTTTCCTCTGAATTTGGGCCTCCAGTGTTGCGTACAAACAGCAAGGCCACCGTGTTGCTAGTAAGCTGCAATTCATCAGTCATTTTTACTGCTTTGTGTAAGGCTCTGCATGAGACATTAGTCTTACAGATTTGTGTCATTGACCTTACAGCCATTGATTCGCTCCACATTCTACCACCGCATGATAAACTTCCTGATGTGCCCTCATAGAGAGAAATAAGGCATTATTACATTGTCTTACTTGAGAAAACAGTAGGGCTGTTTCAACATACTTTTATGGTAATTGTATGTTTTACTTTTTGGTAAATGTATTTCCATATTAAGGGTATGTGTAACACTGTACTAAATTCTTTGCATTTCTAAACAGAGGAAAATCCTCAAATAATAGATTTAATAGATCCTCAAAAATGATTAAAAATGCTGTATGCTGGTCCAGTAATTGGCAATACTTTAGTAACGGGAACATACAAGCCTGCGGACATGCCTAGACTAAACTCATAATAACGATTTCAAATGAAGTCACTCTTTTTCACAAATTCCCAAAATGCATTTTTGTAGTTTTTAGTTGAAAATGGCATCTTTTAATTGTGCTTTTATATGAATTTGTACAGTCACATTTATACTTTTTTATGGTTATGGCCCACTGAGGGTTCATATGAAATCATCACCTTTGTCAAAATGTACCTGTTTAGTGTTTAGAAACACTTTTCTTAAACTTTCATGAAGGAGATTTACGTACCCATATTCACCAATACACTTTGTGCTGACTTGTGAATGTACTTTTTTTCCAAGCAAGAAAAAAGTTGAAGGCCATAATATCTTTCAGTGACAGCTATAGAAGCAGAAGAACCGTTATTTGCTTGTGTTTGAAAGCTCTGAAGTCCCATGATGAAACAGACCACAGCCCCTTCAGTATGTTTTCTGACTCGTTTGCTCTACTAAAAACTCCTAATCACAGCAATCATCCCCACTTGCAGGGACAGAGTCTTTTGAGGACCACTTGAGAGCCTTTTCTCGTTTCTTTAACTAAACACACAGTGTGAGTCATGTCATAGTTAAGTTAGTTCTTGATTAATAGATGTCTTAACTCATCATTAGTTTATAGTCAAGTAATTGTTAATTCATGTATTAGTACATGATAATTCATGTACTGTTATTGTAAAGTGTTACCGATTTAACTTACCAAAAAACTCACATAAAATAATATTTTTAAATGATCATGCTGTTTTATTACTTAAACTCTTATATTCAAACAGCAAAGCCATAAAAACAGCATTTTTCAGTTCTCTAGCCAATGGCACAGCAAATGTACTTCTGACTTTCTTTCAGTACTGAAGCCATAAGGAGCTCCTGAACCCTGCAGGCATATCACTCAACACCTCACTCTCACTGTAAATCACTGCAAAACTACATGCTTACAGCCATGACAACTTTATGTCAGATATATGACTGGAGTCAAAGGCATGCCAACACTCTGATATCAGGAACAGCATCTTGTTACACAGAAGGAGGTGCCTATCAGCTATATTACTTGCCTCCAAGTAAAGAAATATAACGTGGTCATTGTGGAGCCTTATAAGGCCTATGGATTATAAAAGATTAATATTTTGGTTTGTGGGCATCCCAAAACAACATGTTGACATGCATTATCATTTTCTAATAATATACATTTATTTTACCTTTTTTTTTTTACCTTATTTGTTCAATGTTCAAATATGGAAATGTTTCATTTTGATGTCAACAAGAAATGGCTTGGGATAATATATATACATATATATATATTCTGACCAGTCTGGCTCCCAGTGGTGTGAGTCAGGGGTGGGGCTACATGTTTTTTGACCAATGAGTGGTCCAATGAGGGGGAGGGGTTTTGAAAATCCAGTTCTGAAACTGTTTTTTAACTTGCAGTTCCTGCTGTTTTATAAGATTTTCCAAATCAAACTGGATTCTGGACTGTAACTGTTGTGTAGACACTCAAGCAAGTTTTCCCTTGGTCATCTTTCCCAACATGAGAAATGATTTTGCTGTGCAGAAATGTCCCCATGCAAGAGCACACACAGAGAATAATAGAACACATATGTGAACCTGCAAGTTCAGCCACAAAACACAAGACTTTCTCTGCTGCAGATGTGTGGAGAAAGAAGAGGTCTTTACTAATGTCCCTATACGGTAAGTGTAGGTCAGAGGATGAACTGGGATACAAAAGCTAACTTTGTGCTGACTTGTGAATGTACTTTTTTTT
>JAUMHI010000051.1:8062051-8081338 GCA_032359435.1 Enteromius unitaeniatus
ATCAGTTGTAAATGTTTTACAAGCCTGCTGGTTACAGGTTTTGTGTGCGTATACACTGGGCTGAAAGATCTACAAATGATGAGTAGTTTACACTTTAGAATAGGGTATGCAGAAAGTGTTGTAAATTATTTACTAACCAGTTTACACAACAGGTTTGACAGCTCGATCACACAGCTATTCATACATATATTTTATAAGGGGACTAATTCGTGCAAACTCTCTCGTACAAATTCATACAATTTATACAAAATCTAACATATATTATGAGTTGCCAATTAATATGAATTTGTATGAATGACTTATCAATAACAATAACAATAACTTTAATAACAGTTAACCATTTACCAAACAATTGTTTGATTATTTTATTATATAATGTTTTTAAGATAACCTATGAGAGATTTGTACATTCTATATTACTTAATCATTTGTGAACATATATTCATGTTTTGTAAATAATTAGTTAATCAGCATCTAATACATACATAGATAAACATAGATAAACATATTAATATATCACTTATTAATTATTTATGAACACATGTTATGTTATGTTAACAGTTATGTTTTGTAAATGATTAGTTCATCATTAACTAATCACTTATAAATGCCTTACAACTGGACGTTATAAAGTGTTACCGTCTTTTTTTTTGTTTTTATGTTTTTATCACAAAACAGTTTTGACTCTCAATCTTATGGCACCCATGTAGAAGACCCCTTGTTGAGCAAGTTATTTAATGCTAAATATTTGTTGCAATGAAGAAGCACCATCAGGTTATCCATTAAGCAAATTTTCACATTTGAGTGAATTTTTTGTTTAATCTAATGAAGTTTGGACATACTTTCAATGAGCCTTGTGACCTTTGTAATGGATGGCGTTCCTTCCTTAACTTGTCTAACATGGGTTATGCCTGCTTCTCCTCCAACTACTCCTTTAACTATAGTGATGCTTGGATCTCCTTCAATCACCCGTCTAATTTTGGTGATGCTTGGATCTTCTTCAATCACCCGTGTAACTTTGGTGATGCTCGGATCTCCTTCAATCACCCGTGTAACTTTGGTCATGCTCGAATCTCCTTCAATCACCCGTGTAACTTTGGTCATGCTCGGATCTCCTTCAATCACCCTTGTAACTTTGGTGATGCTCGGATCTCCTTCAATCACCCGTGTAACTTTGGAGATGCTCGGATCTTCTTCAATCACTTGTGTAACTTTTGTGACAATTGGTTCTCCTTTGATTACTCGGGTAACTTTGAGGACGCTTGGTTCTTCAACCACCAACTTGACCTTAGGACCTGAGGAAAAGGTTGAGATCCCATCAAGTCAAGACCAGGACATTTCCAAAAATTTTCTCAGTATTAATTATTTAGAGACATTTTTTTTCTTTGCATAAAGCATGGCTGTCTTTTTAGGTACTGATTAAATTCAAGTTAGTATTGTTTCCAATGGGTTTTGAATCCATTGTGCCATTTCTTCTTGCTGCTGTTACTGATATGAATCACAAGTAAATGATCAAAGATGAGAATGGAAGTCTAAGCCAATCATTAATAATCACTGGCGCTGTCTGGGCTGTTAATGAACACCAGACCTGCCTTTCTTTCTAGACACAGCAATGGGGGTCACGTTTTGTGCTACTGCTGGATTCATAAAACATAAATTTGTATATTCTGCCAAAGATGAGCTAAGACATAGTGCACATGAGAGGAACTGGCCACGAATCAGGATTGTGAGTTTTTTGATTGCAGGCTCAGTGGAGTAGTCTGGCCAAGCTGCCATTTTAGAGCATTTCAGTTCCCAAAAAAGTGGGAAGTTACAGTGGCTTCAGGTTCGGTCGCTATGCATACGTCATCGGAATGAGTGATTGGTTGAATTGTCTGATTGGTTGTAGATTCGTCCAGTAGTATACAGAGGCATCTGATGGATGCCAGTTAAGCCCGCCTCTCAGAAGGCGGGTAGTAAGGTAGCTTGGCCAAACTAAGCTCCTATGAGCAGAAGCCAGGCTAAGTCATACATCATTTCATGATCACAGACGCAATACAACACTGTCATTATTTTTACACTAGAGGGTGCTTACCTTTAAAATGTAAATATAGGTCATAATAAGGTACTTGCACAAATGACTTATAGGGTTGTTTTTTGTTGGCGGTCTTTGATATAAAAAATTCAAAAGAGCAATATTCATAACCTTTTTATAACATTATTATTGCGGTTCAAAGTGACACCAGCTGAATATGAAGCATTAATTTATTTTTAAAAAGTCCCCAAGCTTTTGAATGGACAGTAAAATATACATGTTTGACACAATTAGCATTCGATTAACTGTTGACCCATTTACTTTGACATGGTATTGTTTCTACTCTGTGTGGTTTTAGAGACAGATTGGAACCATTGTGACACACAGATCAGTAAATTAATGACACATGTGAATGTTACACTGTAAAATCAACTTATTAAATTCAGCAGTACAAAGAATGATTTACTTTCATTAGTCCCATCTGTATTTTATTTAGAACTAACTTTGTCATTAAACAGATCTTTCATGGAAAAACTCTGTCTATCATTTACTAATAAATAATAGTCACGCTATGGTATTGGGTCTTTTCAGCGTACCCTCACAAAGCTTCTGGCAATTCTAGATTGGATTTCATTGTAAATTTACATAAAAGGATTTACAATTTTAGCTGTTGTCAGTATATTGATATTCTATACTATAAATGTAAAGTATTGGATGAACCAATGTTGTGCTGACAATTACTCTACACATAATAGCACTACAAATTGTGGGAATTTTAATTTGATAATAGGTAGCCAGTAAATGCCTGCTACTGCAGTCTGAGATCCAAAGCTCTGTTTTAAGTCGTACCTCTCAAAAAGTCTAAGCTTTAATTACTTTTTACGTTAAATATAAGCCAAGTCCAATAACATCAATTTACATAAATTCCATTTAAATTTTACTGTCCTGAACTTTGACATTCACATAGGTCTTCTGCCATGGTCTGAGGCAAAATCCTCTCCCTCTAATGGCTCTTTATTGTCTTTATCTGTCCAGCG
Organism: Enteromius unitaeniatus; assembly: GCA_032359435.1. Lineage (NCBI taxonomy): Eukaryota > Metazoa > Chordata > Actinopteri > Cypriniformes > Cyprinidae > Enteromius > Enteromius unitaeniatus. The sequence continues at coordinate 8,065,103 of JAUMHI010000051.1, forward strand.
ACTGCCAGAGGAGATGCCAATGCTGATTCCAGCCAACAGAGTAACATGTGCTCGCTCTCCTCTGGGGCTCTATGAAGAATCGGTTTTCTTGAAACGTAGCTGAGACAAAGTTTAGGCTTGTTGTATCGGCTAATGATTGGGTTAATACACAATTTTACAAATAGGCTACCTAAAAGTGCTGCTGGGAATAATCGGCTGGCAGAAAAGGACTCGTCTGAGGAGTTCAGTATTGCGAATAAACTGAATAAATGCTTAGGGATGTAAAAAAAGGGGAAAGTGGATGAGAAAAAGAGTTCTGAAATAAAATAATATTTCAATAATTTACTACCTTTCTCAATGACATGTGTGGTTATAGTCCTCTCTGCAAGGTGAAACACAATTTTCATTAATAAGAAGCATGTAATCTATATGCTGTTGATAATGTTATTATGTTATGTGGAACATAAAAAGAGAGATGAGGGATGAGACTGAACTTACTGATGAATGTAAGTGGAATTTCACGATAGGTGTATCCAGATACAAACTACATACCAAAGCAAAAAAATAGAACAAACTGAATATGGGTGTGTGTACTGGACTGTGTTGAATCTGTTATATAATGTGAGCCAGTGTTCAGTTTTGGTGTACCTTCAGCTGCATGTATTTGATGAGTCTCTTCAGCAGAATCAATATGTCTTCACGGCCAACTGGCAGATCTGTGAAATGCAGTAAAATTCTTTATTAAGCTCTAGGGAATGTGTCTTATGGCTCAGGAACGGTACAGTTCTATAAGAATGAAAAACAAATGGTACATTGAAGATAAAGACCATCTATGTAATTGATTTTGATAGTAAACATTCCTTCAAACTACGACATTTTGAGCATATATTCACATACAGTGCCTGTTCATTGTTAATAATTCACCTTGAGGATATAATATGGTGTTCACTACATGAACCACTCCATTGGATGCCATAAGATCAAAATCTGGAACCTCCACTGAATTTACTTTGATGGAGCTGTTAACCTTAGAATGAAAGAAGATGGTCAGTTTTTTGTATGCAATTTACCAGTAATTAAACAAATGAGGAAAATACACACACACACACACACACACACACATACATATATATATATATATATATTCGGTTAATCATGATTAATCACATCCATAATAAAAGTATAAAAGTTTTTATTTACATAATAAATGTGTGTATGTGTATATTTATTATACAAATACAAACATATGCATGCATGTGTATAAGAAAAAAGCATGTTACATTTATATATTACATATATTTATATATAATATAAAAAATAAGAATATAAATAAATAAATACCTTAACCTGTGAATATTTTCTAAACAAATTCTGTATGTGTGTATTTATATACACATATAGTACATAGTACATATAAAAATATACACCAGTACACACACATATAATGTAAGCAATGCGATTAACTGTGAAAAATTCAGATCAATATTTCTAAATATATATATATATATATACACACACATATAGAATTAAAATGTACAGTAAAAAGAATACATTTAAATAGAATAATTAATTAATTAATAACAAAAGCTGTTCTCAAAGATTTATTCAAGTGTAAGTGGGATGATGTTATAAAAACATAAAGACAAGTATAACCTATTAAGAGGAATTCTTTTCAAGAGGTAATTTCCTTGTTTTGGCCCAGTTTGTGAGATTTCTGCGCATAAAGTACATTTACAGTCCTGATGTCTGTTTTCAACAAAGGAAGTGTCTGGACATTAGGAGACCTATTGTTCTTGATTTTTTAGAGGGAGTTATTTGTAGAGGTGTTTCTGAGATTTGAGCTGTTGGTAGAAAACTGTACCTTACCACTGTAAGCATTCCTTCAAATACACACTGAAAAAAGGCCTATATCATAGACCTTCAGCTATACACAGATAAATGTTTTAGCCCTGATTAGGATGATTTATGTTTTTTCTTTTAAAATCAAGTAAGTTTCATACCCAGTGTTAACCTGCTGGTATGTTTGCTGGCAGGATTTACGTGAATGGTCTGAATTTTTGGAGAACAGACACAGGAAATGTGTGCTGTGTCCAATTGTGTTGTCGCGATAACAGCATGTCAGGTCCTTCCTCTCTTGCGCTACCAAAATATTAGTGTTGGCTCAAATTTAAAAGTCATTCTTTCAGAGTCTAGTGTTTTATTATGAATTGTGCAAAGGTCTTTTTACATTAATTATGTTACTGGAAAAGCTAATTATGAGACATCTTTATCATAATCCCTCAGCCAACATTTGAGGAAATTTCACATTTTCACTAATTAATCAGATAAAGCCGGTATGTTAGTGCCTCAAAAATCCCACCAATAAAAGATCCTATCTTAAAATAACAACCCTGCTGTACTTACAGAGAGGACTTGCAGGTTGTTGCCCTGAATGGTCTTGAGAAGATTAGTCACTCCACCCTCCAAACCTCCATTAATAAAGATGCCGTTGCTAAAGTGGTAGAGCAAAATCGCCCTGAGGGCGTTGATGTCGCCTGGATAACAGAATAGTCATAATGTCACTGTGAGGAAACAGCCCAAGCAAAGGTGGGGCATCATCTATAAAAATAGATAATGAAAGGTTTACTTTTCAGAAGAGTAATGTCTTCCTCTGTCAGGGTGCGAAAGGCTGCATCTACAGGAGCAAAGACTGTGTATGTTCCCTCCTGCTTCAGTAGATCTGTCAGTCCAGCGCTCTCCATCAGAGACAGGAAGATTCTGGAATAATTTAGACAGTCTATTAATTATTCTACATGTTCTTATGGCACAAACATACCCTGGTGCACTTTTAATCGAGATACAAAATATGTACCAATAAGTAATGAACACTAAAGGCAGTAAGACTCCGACACCTTTTATTCCTTTTCACAGAAATGTACAGAATTTTGATTAATAAAGCATAATTTGCGCACAATTACTTGAAGAATATCATGGTATGACTTCAAAATAATATTAATGTACTGTGATATTTGAAAACTGATGCTTTTGATTGTTAGCAACACAATTATCCAGTTTCATATCTATGGGTTTTCATAGATGGTAGGTTTGTTTGGTAGCTCATGGAGTACAGAGACATACATGAGAGTCAAGGAGCACAAGTTCAAATCCTGATATAACATCACAAGTTTAGCATTTGTTAACACTGTCGGGTAGGTTAAGGGTTGTTTTTGGTGTAGGGCATATTTCCAGCGTACCAGTACGAATGAAATAAAACCGTGCCAGGGTTTACGTAATGAATTTGCGTTTTAGTGCCACTCAGTAGACATTTCTGATTGAAACTACTGCGAAACGTGCAGTCAAGCACGTAAAAACAGTGATGCAGGAAAAAGTGCATAGAGGTACGTGTTTTTATGAGACCAGGTTTGAATTAATTATGCTTGTAATAAATAAAAAATAAATAAATATTATTTTAATATTTTAATAAACACCTAAAAACAGTAATCATATAAAGTCATGATGATAATCTCACTTGAAGCGTCCGTCTTTCACGAGCAGCTCATAGATGGTCGTCTCAGGCTGCTGGATCAGTGATCGCATGAGATGAAGGACTCCATTACTGGCCTCTCTGCTGCCTCTGATCAGACATGCGTTCTCAATACACACAGCCTGAAACACACACACAGAGTTTACACAATAATAGTTTGCAGGTCCTCAATCTTTCACTAATTTATGTTTTCTAAGTCTTTCTCTCTCACCGTACGGTAAATAAAGACTCGGAGCAGTTTTCCTCCCAGGGTTTCGAGAAGCTGGCCGCTGTAGAGGTCGCTTAGAGAGACTTTGAGTTTCACAATGTGGTTTTCCAGAATAACCTTCAGAAGACGCTGATCCATGGACATTACCTCATCTGTATGAAAGGTGAAGATGCTTTAAAGGGACACTTTATTTCACGTAATTTTTCTCTTAAAGGGTTAGCTCACCCCAAAATGAAACTTCTGTCATTAATTACTCACCCTCATGCCGTTCCAAACCAATAAGACCTTTAAAAATCTTCAAATAGATATTTTTGATGAAATCAGAGAGCCATCTGTCCGTCCATAGACAACAATACAACTGAAATGTTCCCAGGTCCAGAAACATAGTAAATACATCAGTAGAGCATCGTAAAACATAATAAATGTTTAGTGCAAAAAAAAGTTTTCTTGTAGCATTGCCAAACGTGGTTGAGACACTGATGTCACATCCTGTTTTACCGATGTATTTACTACGTTTCTGGACTTGGGTCATTTCAGTTGTATTGGTATCTATGGAGCTCTCCGATTTCATCAAAAATACCTTAATTTGAGCTCCGAAGATAAACGACATTTGGGTGAGTAATTAATGACAGAATTTTCATTTTGGGGTGAACTAAGCTGTTAAGCAATCTATTTCTCTCAGATTTTTAGAAATTATATATAAACATAATAATATAAACATATAATTTAAAAAATAACAAAATTAATAAAATGTTTTAATTAATTATTAATTTCTGTATTTATACAATTATGCCTATGTTTATTTATATATTCATTTAATGAATAAATTAAATAATGTAAAAAAAAACTGTAATAAATACAGTGCATATATATTTTTTTGTTAAATATAAAGAAGGAAAGAAACACTAACATTTAAAAAAAAATTTAATTAGTATATTTAGGTCTACTCTAACAAAAACAAACGGATTCCTGCACAGTTTTCTCTGCAGAAACAGCCTGTATTTTGCTCATAGACTGATGAGGTTTACTCACCAGAGAAGGCTCCATTCAGTGGGGCGAGAATAGTATACTCAGTCTCAGGCTGCATGGCAGCAGACAGGCCGAGCTCAGACACCATATCACTAAAGACGCTCTGAGATTTGCCTATAAGTTCCATCACTTGCTTGGCTGCAAGAGAAGACACACATTGATCACAACTTTAAATGATTTATATCAGTGTTAATTTGTATATTTGAATATACACAAATGCATGATATATGTAAAAATAAGTGGGCAGGTACGGAGTCTCACCTGAGTCAGGTATAAGCACCTGGTCGATCAGATGAATCACCCCATTGCTGGTGACAATGTCCTTCTTCAGCACCATCTTGATACCATTGACTGTAAGGCTCTCACCATCACATCCAATCTCAATATTACTGCCCTCAAGAGTCCCGTAAATGGAGCCTGCCGTAATGGCCTCAGAGCACTGCACTGTGTTCAGGAGGTGGTACTTCAAAAGGGCTTGAAAAACAAACATTAAGAGAGATGAAGAAAGGTTAAGTGACAGATTGAAAGATAAACAGTGCACTGACTTGAACTGTTGAGATTTATTGTCACAGTCCAGTAAGGATCAAGATATAGCCCACTAGAGAGAATTAAAATCACAGAAGCTCATGTTGTCCAATGAGACACCCGCCCAGTTCTTCCTGTGCGGAGGCAATGTGGTGGAGAGCTGTGATATCACTTTCCCAGCATTTGAGCTTATTTAGCCAATTTCCTGTGTCTGTTTAAGCTGTACATGTATGTGCTTTCTGACAACTTAAAGTGCTTTGCTAAACCAAAATTCAAACCAAAACAACCTTCTTAAGACAGGTCTCATTCATCTACACTTATATACGTTACCACAGGGGCTATTGGGTAACAGACAGCTGTGGCATGCAGCGAGGTACTCTCATGAACGTGTGTTGAAGACGAAGACGAAAATATTGAATAAAGTCAATATTTTTGACTTTATTTGACAATATTTTTGACTTTTTTTTAAAAAGCAGTCGAAATGTTGTGCAATTGTGCATATTTGGAGGGCTCAGGCTCCCACATTCTTAAAAAACTTGGATATATGCAAGAATTTTAAAAAGCATGATTTTTAGACTTGAAAAAGAAAAATTTCCACTAAAAATTCTATATTTTTACCAATTTTATCAAACTATAAAATATTTTATTGGAAGTACTGTTTATGAGTAAAAACAATATATTGAAAAACAAAAATGTGTCCTGTAATCTCAAACGTGAAGAGCATGAACACCTTCTGAAACGTTCTTAAAAATTCTGGAATTAATTTCAAGACAGTGGCAATTCTAAAGTTTTGTCATTGCAGCAGAAGTACCAAAAAATACCCTGGCCTAAATTGAGGGCTTTTATTTACTGTCTTGGACATTCGGGCCTTGGAGTCAAAAAGGTTGAGAGCCTCTGCTTGGGCCCTGTGGACATCATGCACACAAAGTCCACGAGACCGCAGGTCCACATCTTCACATCAAGACTTTTCATCACATCAAGTGAGCCATTTGGACAGGACCAAAGATCTTTTAGGCGCCAGAAGTGGTGTAATGCTGACTTTATACATTTGTGTGGTCTTTCCCTTCTAAATGAGGCATGATAAAAAAAAATCTAATTTAAGTTGACAAAATACACAAGAAAATCAGTCAGTGTGCCGTAGGCCTTTAAACCAGAACCCTGATGCCTGATCTGCTCTAATCATTTGCGTTTTTCACACAGCATTTACATAAGTGAGGTCTTAAGATAATTGGCCTCAGAGGAGCTGAAGGTTTACTTCAAAGCTAGTCTTTGCTTTTGGATATAGAACTTTTTCTATGATGATAATCTCATCTAAAAGGTCACACAGATCAAAATTTTAATAAGACTCTCTTCTCATTTTTAATGGGGAAAACAGATTTTGTCTGTTACAACACTTTGATTGTCTGACCACAAAATTCTCAGCCTTTTTTACCAGTATCAGATGAAGTATTATTCAGCATCTAAGAATTTCCCTATGAGGAAGCACTAAAGGTCTTGGCCAAACTTTGGATCTTCGTGTGGCTGTGGCCAGATCCACTGTTTGCCCGCCGTCTGAGAATGTGCCACTGCTTGGATTGGACTGGATTTGTGCAGTTTACTTAAAACACGAGGCTGTTAGTCTTTCAAATCTTTGAAGGTGATTATTCATTATGTGCATGTTTTGTGTGCAAGTTCAAAAGTTTGTGCTCAGTTGTTGAATGTTTTAAGTCTTGCAGGCTAACCAGTTAAAAATACAGTAAAACAGCAATATTGTGAAATATTACTACTATATAAAATAACTGCTTGTGCAACACTGTTTTTACAGCCCTTACTGCACATTTCACTGCAGTTTCAAAGAGAAATATCCACTGAGTGGCGCTAAAACATAGGTTCAATATGTGAACCCCGGCACGCTTTTATTATGTTGATATAGGTATGTATTGCTGTGTTTTTATCACATTAAATATCTGTAGACTGCTGCTAAAAGTTAATTCTCTATCATGTTGAAAATATGTCCTACACCATATCCAACCCTAAACCTACTCAATAGTGCTAACAAATGCAGAACTGAAATAAAAAGGCATTTGTTGATGCAACGTGCCATTTCATCTTCCGTTTACACAGATTTTAACTGTTTTGTTGAACTGGAGCTCATCACCTATGAAGTACATCTCTGTACTCCATGAGCTACCGAACAAACCTACCATATGATAAATATCAGTTTTCTGTGCTGAATCGATAGTGACAGTATCGCTTCCATCTTTGAGCATTAAGATTTCATCCACTTCAACATAAATACTTTCCTTTGTACTTTCTAAATGGTGTTCTGTGGTTGTGCTTTATGTTTACCTTGAAGTACAGTCGTGTCACTCATAAGTCTCTCAAGGACATCACTATCTAATTTATCAAAGGCCTCGTTGGTTGGGGCAAAAAGTGTGTAGTGTCCGGGCTCTGCCAGCTGATCCTGGAGACCTGATCTCAAAGCGACCGTCTATAAAAGACATGATAAACAAAATGTTTTCCAAGGTAACTCTCTGAAATCATATGCCCCTGCTGAGCAAGGTTCAGAAATCTTGCAAAGACTTTTCATCATATTTGTTTACAAAAGCACATACGTTCAGTGAAGCCAGATCGTCGTTGGATTCGATCACATCCTTGATCGTTTGGCTCACGACACTGATGACCCGATCAATGACGTGCACGACTCCATTAGTCGCCACCTGGTTGCCATGAATGATCCTGGCACAGTTTACAGTGACAACCTGCAAAATTGTTGAAAAAGAGTTTAGTGACTAGTGTCTGAATGTGGAATATCCATAATGTGAGTTTTTAATGCTATTTTTGAAATCTATTGCTCTATATGCACACAAAATGGTTAAAAGTGCTTCAAAATATATTTTGTGCTCCACAGATGAAAGAAAGTCTTACAGGTTTGGAAAGACAGGAGGGTGATAATAGCAGAATCTAATATGTACAAACAGTGTTTTTTATCTGTTAACTAAAACTAAAATATGGTTTCATACACACAATGATTTTGAAGGAAATCGAAACATACTCCATTTGAATAGTGATTGATATAGAGGACTTGTTTGTTATACATGGACTCTAGGGTCATATCATTCTTCAGGTCCTTGGTGAGAAGACGCTTGCTGACCATGTGATAACGGAATGCGTTGTTAAGCTTAGTGTTTCCATTGCTGAGCAAGGCAGCTTTTGATGCCTGGAAAAAAGACAGCATGATGACATTTCCCTCAGTTTATTTATTTTTAATAAGTTCCAGTCAATGCTTCACTTCTTAATAACACACACATTTGATCACTGATTTAAACATAGCATGCACATACTTCATTGAACGAAGTAAAACGTGGGAGGCAATTTGACTCACAGGATCAAACTCTTCCCAGGCATCATCACTGGGTGCAAACATTGTGTAAGATCCCGCTCCCTCGAGTTCTTCCCTAAGTTTGGATTGATCGGCGTATTGTTGGGTGAGCTTGGCTTTCACCAGATCCAGGGTGCCAAACACAGTGTCAATAGGAGCCACTGAAAGGAAATATACAAACAAGTCTTATGCACAGTTTAGAACAATGTACAGAGTATGCTTTCACAAGATGCAAACCTCGAATCCTTGTTCAAGACTAGCTGTGGCTCATTAACCTCATGTATAAGAAAAGCCAGCTGGGTCTGGATTTTGTTTATAGTACAAAAGCTAATGTTCTCCTCCACTGAACTCATAGCCAATGAATAACCTGCCATTTAATCTAAGCATGACCTTAAACTGAAGTCCAACGGGTGATAATTGTTGGCGCTTAGCAATTAAAATAACTGTATTAACCTCTTCATGTGCACGAGACGTGATCACACCTTTAATATTGTGCTGTGTGGAAAAGAAATACTTTTTAAAAAGTGCATTCAGAACTACCATACAATGCAGAACACACTAATAAATATATAGCCACTCAGACTAGAAATCTAAGTATTTGTATTGATGAAATGAATGAATACTGACCTGCAGGGCACCCATGCTTCCCTTCTAACTTCATATAACCCGGACAGCACTCATATAAGACCATCCTGCATAGAAAGAGTCAAAACATTAAAACTGATACATCAATGACCCTGCTAGATGATAATTATCTTTAGCTGAATGTGTAATATTCCTTCCAAATTTGTTTCATTTATATAAAATGGAAGGAATTGATATTAAGTCCTGAAATCTCATGTGACAAATTATATGAGCATGTCTTGTTCATTTTTAAAATGCTTTCAGATGTGTCTTTTCATGTTTGCTCAGCCATCTGGTCTTTTATCTGGATTTGTTATTGATTTAGTGTTTTTACACACACACACACACAAATCATACCCTGTATATACATATGTGTGTGTGTGTGTGTGTGTGTGTGTGTGTATAAAACATTTACATAATCCACCATCATTATATTTAAAATTAGTAAACACAACTTAATGAATTTCAAAAGATTCGAAAAATGCTTTGTAAACTTTCAATGACCAAAAAAAAGTTATATATTACAATAAGATAATTTCTTCTTGGAATATTGACAGTAAAACTAAACCCTAGGTTCCACAGTATTACCTCATCGGCAAATCCTCAAAAATCTGACAACATAAAAGGGCAACAACCCCAATCTGAGCCAGCCCTGACAGAGAAAGTGTACGTGTGAGGTCACTTGCCTCTGGGCTGTTTTGACAGTATGATTGATGTTTATTTTTAGCAGTAATTTCAACTGGTATATATAGAGTATCTGGCATGCACTGGGGAAAAATGTGAAGTGTTCCAGAGGTTTAACACATCATGAGCGTACAGGTTGATCTCTAAGGAAAGGTTTATTGCTCAAAAGGTGGTTCAGGTGGTCTCAGTTACATTTCATGCAAGTATCAACGTTGCTTTAGATGTTTCTCATTAAATCTGATACAAATGAAAAAGTAGCAGGCAAGATTAAAAAAAAGAAACAAGATACTTTCAAAATTCTCAAATTTCACTTTATTTACTCTTAATGATGTCTAGAGATATTAAAGTGAAATGTCAAATAAAAATAAAGTACAGTAATACTTTCAAAAATTTAGTATGTGGCAAAAGGCTAGTAAGGAAAATAAAATCTCTTTCGCATGCTAAATATCTTAATTTGTGTAAACAATTTTATTGTATTTACATTTAAATCTAGTTCAAGATCATTTTAGATATTTATTAAGAGTAAACATAGTTATTTGACTGTTGGCTAGCAGCCTAAAAGCTGTTCTAATGCACTGAAAAGGCTTTCTAACAGCTGTCTGCAGATGGCGTGAATACAGTTCTCCCATGACTAATGTCGTTCCTCACTGGTTTTTGTGGCTTTGAGAATTATCATGCCATGAAGGCCTGCTGTTTGTCAGACAGCGATACGGTTGGAAGCACGCACCTGACACTGTACAGATGCAATTGCTCTATTTTTCTTTTTTATCATCGTGATAGCATCTGAAGGCACTGACATTGCAGCTGCGGAGGAGTTCATCCCCTGACACTGAGCAATGTTCCCAGTGTCGGTGAAGGAAGGAAAAAGGAAGCCAGCGGGACCCCTGAGAAAAGCCTGACTCAAATTTTCTTCAATGTGGCCAGAGGAGAGACAGCAAACTGGGCAGCCCAGGACCTTCTGTTGCCCAGAGTTTAGTCAGAGGGAACTGGGGGGAGACGCCAGGCAGGGGTGTTTAGTGCTTTTATTACTGACCTCCCAGTAGACACATTCAAAATTGCTTTCATATGTTTCCTACAGTGACTAGAGAGGCTGCAGCCATATATGTTGGAAGAAATCCAAGAGAAAACAACACTGCAGGTAAGAAAAAGGATGACAATTGAGCTATATCATAAATCTCACAGGAGATGAGATTAAAGTTCACAGGAGACTCATTTTAATTCTTTATGATTCTCTGTATGTTTATTATGAGAAGGCTAAACTTACCCTACCCTAGAAGGGTAACAGTTATGAAATCATTAAAAAGGTGAATATTTTATTTGGCTACTCTAATACAAAATCAATGTATGTCTGAAGACAGGTATGAAGAAGCATCAATGCTTTAGGTTCCTCTACATGCTGCTGCACTTTTAAACACACACTCAAACAAACACACACACACACACGCATACACACCAATCACACTGAGATAATGCCTATACAAATGTCCTATACATACAGTGGCTGCAAAAAGGACAGTTAATTGTACAATAGTTCAATTGGACAATTCAACTAATTATATATGTATATATACTTTATATGAAATGCATTATAAATTAATATCCTTTTTTTCTATTTGAAATTCTTTTCGCTGTTTTATATGTAGAAACTGTGACACACTACCATTAAAAAGTATTTTATTCAGCAAGGAAGCATTAAATTAATTAAAAGTGTCAGATGTTAATAATATTACAAATTGTTCTATTTTAAATTTAGAAAAAAAATATATCACTCAAATTTAAAAGAAAACATTACGTCTATGGAATGTTCTCATAAAACATGGAAACCGAACATATGGAGATACCTAAAAACATCAACAACAAAAAAAATGCACAACCAGACACAGACATTTCCTAAGGCCAAAGGTTTTTCTCTTCTTTCACACTGAACAGATCTCTGCCAGTGGAAAGGCTGAGTTGAGCCTGAAAAGTTTTGCCTGCCAATTACTAGTCACCGGTCCCTCGGGCCTCCATCACAGTCTCACAGAGCCTAGAAACACGCTTACATCATCTTCTCAGTGAACATGCAGTAAATTAGTGTGGCATTAGTGAAGAAAACAGAGCGAGAAGCCAGTGGAGCGACAATAAACATGTCATAGTCAGCGCACATGAGCTGCAGTTTATCTGCCATAAACAAGTACAGTAAGATGCACTCGGCTGACAACTGTTGGTCCGTCTTGCTGCGAGCTGGGAGAAGAGCTCCAAAGGGTAATATGTTTTTGTATCATAAATCATATTGCTCTAGGGAGTATTTATGTTCTGGACCAGCTTGTTTTGGCAGAACTCCAACTGTCTTGAATCATTACTAATACAAAAAAAAGAACAAAACTGATCTGAATGAAAAGCACAAAACAGCTTTAAATTCTTCAGCTTCATTCACCTTCCCTGAACGCACCCTACAGCACTGAACAAGCCTAACCAATGCAATCCATCACCGATACGACCCACCGTCACTTTCAGAACCACAGCTGCTGCGTCCCGGTGACCCCTGACACTAATAAGACCTGAAGCAGAGAGGGTCAGAGTGAAAAGCAATGGATCACTTACGTCTTTTTGCCACAGATGGATTTGTTATACCAGTTCCTGCATGTGCTGAAGTACTTTTTCTTGGTCCCCATGACCTGCTGTAAAGCACACACATTGGGCCTGGAAAAAAAAGACCAGAGGGAGAACATGAATTACAAAAAACCCTATGGGGATGGTTGATAAGTGCGTACATGACAGACTTACAGTCCACAGGGTGTTCAATTAGGCAGGTGATTATACAGAAGTTCTGACAAATTGCTTTAAATAGCTGACTGAGCAAAGTGAAAATTGCTTTATAGTCCATTTATGTTTTAGAAATATGGTTAATAAATAAAAAAAATTAAAAAAATTGCATTTTTAAATTATGCTAATGACACATATTTGAAATTAAAATTTAAAATAATTAGGAATAACATTTTTTAGCTTCAGCTTCAAATACATGCACTTTTTTATTCTACAAAATACTATTATTTATGTAGGTAATACTTAATTAAATTGATTTATACTGTGTATTAATTAAATACAAGGCTTAATATGAAAAACAGCGAGACTTCTATAAGGAAAATGTCAGTTTGCATTTTCTTTTTTCATTTAATACAATTTAATCTAATTTTGCATATTAAATCATATTAAATCTACATAACCTGAGTAAAAAAAAAAAAAATCAGGATGATTTGAACAAAGGTTCAAATGCTAAATTTCACATTTTTTATACAAATCCAGGAAACGGTACAGAATAATTTCTTGTATTGCAAACTTTCTTATAATGTTAAAGTTTTAAATAGCATTCCCCCAAAAAATCCCAGACTTTTAATATTAAATTTTACATTAACAGCATTAACAAAACTAATCACCTTTTCCCAGCTGGCAAAGGTGAACCCTTAAATCAATCAACCCTTACCCTTCTTTCTTAGCTCTGATGCGACTGTGTGTGACTATCTTGTCATATGCTGAAGACTCCACCTGGTCCAGGGAGGACAGCGCCAGGATGGTAAAGGTGGCTGTAAACAGGAGTATCATACTGGAGAATCCCCTGCAGATCAAACCCACTGAAAAAACAGAAGGAATGGGAGCGAGCAACAGGGAACCGGCCTTTATAGCAGCCCTCCCCTTCTCTTTCTGTCTCAAAAACACACAATGACACACTGAGATTAATACAGAGAGAGAATCAACCTGCTTCCTATGGATCCGCCCCCTCCGTGAGAACCCTGCACGCCTAGAAGGACCTTCTTCATTTACAGAGACAGAAAAAAGAGAATCGGCAGTTCTTACAATGGTATAACATGTGGAAATGTTTAGGTGCATTACATATAAAATATCCACATTTTATGCCAAATTTATTTCAGATGCATTTATGCACATATTCTGCCAACATGACACATTTTTTAATCCCTACAGCTCAGTATAAATCTTTATAAGTGACAGAACACAGCTTTATCATTAAATGACACCATCATTTTCTCAGGTGCTCTGTTGGTTTGTCTTCAGAAAGACTTTGATTATTATCTGTAGAAAGCTACTGGGGGAATCAGATGAAAGAATAGCTGTAACTGTTCAATCTCCTGCCAGTTTCTTTATCATCGGGCTGCTGTCCATATCTGGATTCTGACAGTTTTAAGCTGGAGCTCGTGGTTCAGGCCTCAGGCAGTCCTTTGGACAAGTCAAAGCCAGATGGGACTGTTTTAAAAGCTCCCAAGAATCTCATCTGCATTTATCTCATGCTGTCTGGCAAGGAAAGGTAAGTGAGGGGAAAAAGTGAACAGACGATGGGAATAATTGAAGGACGGGATTTGCATTAGTGTCAAAAAACACAGGTTTACGAACTATGATCATTAATTTATGTCTGTTTTAACCCTGTGTGTGCATCTACCTCTAGTGGTGGAGTCCTAGCAGTACACAAATGACAACATTTGCAGATCAGCGTCCTGAAAGAGTAAAGAGAGTTGGTTGTTGTTTTAATAATTAAAAACATTATAAAGGATATTCCATTCACATCCTGACATATATCAGTAATTTAAGTAACCTAAATATATCATTCTAAATATATTACTTCTGCGGAAGGCTTAGGATAGAATACGATATGATTGGATGTTCCACCTGCCTGTCAACCCTGCATACCTTTGTGCAGCCAATAGCGAGAGTTGGGGGCGTGGCTGCTGCAGCAAGCTGGTGCAGAGGGAAAACCCCCTATTCATTTTTCATTAAAGTTAATTGAATAACATTGACATACATTGACCAACATACATTGACAAGGAGGTACATCAAGGGCAAACAGCTGTAGTTTGGGTTTCAAATGATGCAACAAACTTGTGAAGTTTGTTCTCACAGGTAAGCAAAAGTCGAAGTCTTTCTTTGGACATTTGTTGAAAATAGCATACTTTTACCTGCTGAGACTTGGTTTTTATAGATATGTGAGACTAAGAGCCAGGCCCCTCTAGGTCTGGGGCTTTTTTGCAAAGCTTGTTTTATTTTTGTAGTTACACTAGGTGACACTAGTAGAACAGAAACAGTGTGCTGGCGATGCACGTACTGTATCAGAATTGTAACATGAATTAAAAGAACCACTGCAGTGACCTAAATGAATGCAAATATGTTGTATCTTACAATTTCATAAATAAATAGCGCTTGTTACTTGTTACAAATGATGATTTCTGTGTGCCAGTATAATTTAGTGATATGTTTCAATATAAACTGTAGAAAAAGAATCAGTAATAATAATAACTAAAGAAAGAAAAATAACTTAGCTGTTAGTATTTGCTTATTATTTTCATGCATTATTGATGGCATAGTCCAGATAGAGAGGACCCGGGATGAGTGTAAAAGTTGTAGAAAGATAAAACGACTCATAAAGTGAACAATGTTATGACTGTTTTATTATTATTTAATGTTGATAAATTTTGCTTTTCTTGAGATTCAATTGATTTCACTAGGTTGCTTATATTCTGTCCCAGTCCAGTCTGTGTGTACAGAGCCTGTAATGAGTATGTTTACTCTACATATTATTTACACAATTATTCTAATTCTAAGGCGCTTATTGCTGAAAAGAAACCTCATATCCGATTTAGAACATACAATGTGCATTACACAAATAGAGGTCATCATACAAAGTGCATATAAGTCTCTAATCACAATTGATTTTAATTTGTTAACATGCTGCTAACACAATAATACAGTAGCAATAATAGAAATACATTAAATTGTCATTTTTTATAGTTTTTAGTTTACACATACGTTTTTTTATTAGTCATTACTCTAGTATTCAGTGTCACATGATCCTTCAGAAATTATTTTAAGATGATGATATCCTCCGGACAGCACGCCAAACACGCTTTTGTATTTTGTTAATTACCAGAAAGTACGACCTCGTGAAGTCAGCAATTATTTCTGAAGGATTATGTGACACTGAAGACTGGGGAAATGGCTGATGAAAATGAATCTTTGCATCACTGGAATAAATTACATTTTAACTGTAATGAATCGCCAGAGTCATTCGGATCCATTTGCAGGCTTTTATTTTACTGACAAACAGACGACAGTAAAATCCACAACACAACAGAACAGCAAAGGGAAAATCCAATAAGCAAAATTCTTCCGCTGCAGTCTTCCCCCCCCCCCCCGGTGAATGGCTCCTGAAGCGAGGCTGCTGACGACGCCGAGGCCTACCACGAGGTCGAGGAGCTGGCTTGTCCGGGTGCTCGCGGTGAAAGGTCTCGGTAAGCGTGGGGTCCAGGATGTCGCTGG
>JAUMHI010000051.1:8085655-8097517 GCA_032359435.1 Enteromius unitaeniatus
ATTAGTATTCTGGTGACTGTGATCGTTGGGTGCTTGTGAGGGTGGAGCCTGGTGTTGAAGCTGGTGTGGATGTTACAGACGGTTTATTGTTTGATTGCCGCCTGCCCTGATTCTGTGCCTGTGTACCTCGACCTTGATTCTGCTCAGTCTCCATTGCTCTGTTTGCTAATGTTTGACCCTGCCTGCCGACCACGAATAAAATACTGCATATGGATCCGCACACCTCTGACTCAGTTGTTACAGTAATGATATGAAACTATATATATATATATATATATATATATATATATGGATACTGTAAATAAATATATTTTATAAAAATAGTCATCCAACAATTTCTTCTGAAGAAATTGCGCACTTTACATAAAATAGTCTTCGTAAACATGTCTGATAAATTTAACAAGAGAACTAATTTTTGGCACAGGCACATTTATTTAAACCACACTAAACCTGTTATGAAGTGGACGGAGACAGAGGATAGAGTTGACAATATCTTTATTTTTACAGGATGAATAAGAGAACTGAAATCAGGTAGGTTCAAAAAACAGAAATAGTAATCAGTAACTTAGAGTTCTTCAAAGGATAACTGAAAAGTCTCTTTTCTTCTATAACAGACTGTGAATCGGGGGGGAAGCACACGCACAGACGACCACGACCACACACCACAATTCCAGGAGACGATGGGACCAGGAGAGGACGAGGAGAATCACGGAGGACACTGAAGAATAACAGGCAAGAGATACAGGTAAGTATAATAGTCAGAATGCGTTGAAAGAGTCCACTTACGATCAACGAGCTCAGATGTTGACTAAGGAGGTGAGTGGTGCTTAAATGTGGTGGTGGTGATTGCAATCAGATGTGTGCACAGGTGTGGCAGGTCAGTACTCAGGGCATAAGGATCGTTGTGTGGAAGTGAGGGTGGAGCCTGGTGTAGGTGTAACAAAACCCAACTATGAGCTAAGAGAAATATTATTTTAGCTTCATAAACGTAGGGTTAAACCACTGATGTCACATGGACTATTTGAACAATGTACTTACTTTCTGGGCCTTGATCATGGTAGTTACAGTAAATTACTGTCTTTACAGGGTAAGAAATCGTTCAGATAAATTTTTTTTTTTAACCTTAATTTGTGGTCCAAAGATTAAAAAACATATTATGGGGTTGGAACGACATGAGGATGAGTAATTAATCTTAATCTTAGATTTTTGGGTTAAATAAACCTTAAACTATATATTTTGGATTCGTGTAAATTTAAAAATGCATAGTATTACACAAGGCAAAACATTAGTAATGCAATGTTTGCAAGCCATTATTGTACTTCACGCATCAGTCCTTGGTCAGGGGGATTTAATTTTTATTAGGTTCTTAGGTTCTTCAGTGAATAAATAACTTGGGTTATTAAGTGGCTCTCTGGAATGCTTGATTCTGATTGGTCCGTTGAGACATTTGCAGGTTCGTTTTTTTCAAGTAATAACCGCTCCAAAGTAATAACGCATAGCCAGTGCTACTTATTTGTTTAAAATCCCTCCGCGCCAACAAAGATTACCGTTTGGCGCCATCATGTGACAAACACTGGACAACTACAATTAACAATGGAAAATTTAAAATACATCCGTTATTATATATTCATATGTAGATGTTATAAATTGTCTTACTAACGTTTGAATGTTAGTCACGTGGTACTATATCGTTTGCGGAAGGATGAAAAACAAATATGCCAATAAAATGTTTCAAATTCATATTCATGTTTTTTCCTTATGTGGCAAGTAGCTGTGTAATAAGCGGGATAATGCAGAGTCAGCCTGTAGTTATCGCGAAAAAAGCCCCTTCAGCGTGATACAAGACCCTCCTCTGCGCGTCGGGTCCTGATCACACTGTCGGGGCTTATTTCTGCGATAACTACCGGCTGCCTCTACATTATCCCTTACTTATGGCATGCATGCAGGCCAAGCATTTGCTTATAGTTGCATTATTGTTTAATTCATACCTGATTCATTCTTTCTGCTCTTGATGTCACCTCATGGTATTTGTGATTACTCATCGTACAACGCTTGCAAATACTCATCTGGTCAGTATGACAAAAAATCTCCAAAAGTTCTTTGTGTATTGGACAGATCATCTCCTCCAGTTGCTCAGTAGCATCAATCAAACTGTGTGTCACCTTTGAAGGCTTTCTCGTGTTGTTGAAAGTGACTTTGACAGAGAGAGTTCAGACACACCAGACAGGATTTGATGGCTTTATGTTTTCTGCCAGTACAGACATCACACTCCACATCTCCAGGTCCAGCTTCGATGTGAGAAACTGGAGCAGACTGGAGTTCTGTCCTCCTTAGTTTCTCCACCATTTCAGCAAGCACCACATTTCTCCCTAAAACAGGTCTTGGAGTGTAGCTCTGTCTGCACTGAGGGACAGTTGTATTGTCTCCCATGAGCATTTGCATCCCAATGTTGTCTAATACAGTCCATACAGTAACTGTGTCCACAGGGGATGGTCACTGGATCATTCAGCAGTTCCAAACAGATAGAACATCTGAACTGTTCCCGGCTCACATAAAGTCTAGCTTCTGCCATTTGAATACATGTAGAGGAAAAAGACAGCTCAACAACACAATAGTTTCCTGGTTCTGGGTTTAAGAGGAGGCTGCAGAACAGGCATGTCTGTAAGATTTTATTGTATTTAATAGTTAAAACTAAAATTTAAAGGTTACGCCTTCCCAAAATGACAATAATAAATGACATTTATCATTAATCACTTACCTCCATGTTGTTCCAAACCTATAAAAGCTTTGTTTCTCTTTGGAACACAATTTAGGATATTTTGGATGAAAACCGGAGGGTTGTGACTGTCTTGTTGTCTGTCAGGTCCAGGAAAGTATGAAAGACATTGTCATAATAGTCAAGCTGCCATCAGTGGTTCAATCGTAACGTTATGAAGCTACAAGAATACTTTTTGTACAGAAAGAAAACAAATATAACAACTTTATTTAACAAATTCGGCACCGTAGCGCCACAGTAGCACCATAGTTTTGAGAGTATCACTGCAAGCTCTTCTGTGTCTGCTTCACATTTAAAATGTCTTAAATTGTGTTCCGAGGATGAACAAAGCAGTGATCAATGACTAAAATTGTAATTTTGGGGTGGGGTATCCCTTTAATAAACGAAATTCATTGCCAAATCTAAGTCAGAAAATGTTGAGACATTAATTAACGTAAGTTATGTGTAGAGCATTCCCCCACAAAATGTAGTATTTGCTCACAATGCACCCCCTGCAAATCTTTGCATTTGCTTATAAAAAACACTGAAATATAGTTTTTAAATATTCATCTTTCCATCACCAACTTTGTGTGCACTCACAGAATGTAATATGTTTTGGAAAGGAACACAGTATACATCTCCATGATCTTTAGAGGCTCCATACAAGTCCAGTCGCAAGAACGCAATGGCAGTAACGCAAACCTTAGCTACTGCTACATGAAAATAAAACAGATGTTTGTGTAATGGGACAGAAAAACAGTACTTCTGTTTTTCCAAGTAACACACAGTAGTGGCCTTCTATTCCTGAATAATTCAGTTTTTAAACAAATTGGTTGAGTGAATGATTCAGTGACTCATTTATAAAGACGGAAGGTTGTTTTTTTCGCTGAATGATTCATTGTGTTTGAACGAATCAGTTGAATACATGTCACTTATTGGCACCTACTGGTTACCTGCAGAAAAAATGACCGAAACATCCTCACCACTAATACACAGTCTGACAGCGTGTCTGAAATATACAAAGATGACATTTTCTGTATTTTTCTATCTTCAGTGAGGTAAATGTTGAAAATCCCTGTGAGTTCAGCTCAGTAGTTCTGGATTTTAGCATTCACAAAGCATAGCGTGTCAGCGCGTTGCCCCTTGCTGCAGTGCAAATGACTCGCTGCTCTTTTAAACTTCATTCAAGTGCCCTTGGGCTGCACACTGGACTCTCTAGGGTGCTAATTCAAATAAATTATAGATAGGCTATTGTATCCCGGTGAAGGACGGAGAATGTGAATCAAATTAGCTGGTAAAATCTGCCCACAGTGTAACGTTCCCACCCCATCAAACTGTGCAGCGCTCCAGGAGTCTGCCCCTATTTACAGTAAAACCATTACACAACCTCAATTTGCAATAGTAAAATATGGATAGGGGCTGGGTGGGTCAAAATAAAATTAATCACAATAGAATTTACATTTAATATAAGATTTAGGCTCTCTCTTACAGTGAATGCATTATGAGATTTTTTTTTCCCCCTCAGGATATGAAAATATATACTGAGTCACTAACAATAATACTCACAATAATACAGCATATATTTATTTATTTATATTTGTGCATTACATCATGATTTGTAATACGAGGCAATAAACTGTTATGGAAACAACAAGGATTGATGGAATAAGACATTGAGAAGCAGACTGTGTACTTGTATAATGTATAATACCATGTTCTCCTTGTTCTTAAGGATAAATACAAATGAGGAGGAACAAATATGACTACACAGTACATTGTACCATACTGACTTTATGATATGTAGTGTTTACTTTGGACTTCAATCCAAGTTTATAAAAAGACACCCTTCGACCGGCTCCTTCTTTTATACAACTGCCCCTTGCTCAATGCAAAACGTGACTAAAAAGGTAAAAAGTAGTAAATATTTGCATAGTAACCTTTATTAAAGATATTAGGTTGCATGACGGTAATGACATCTCTTAACGTTGGAACCACAGATAGCATAAAATAATGAAAAGTCTAGAACAGCTCCTTCATATATGATTCAGCAGAAAGAGTAGCAGAGCAGCGATAAACTACAGGAGCATTTACACACTTGAGAGTGTAAATCATTGTGAATGACAACGTTGGCCCCCATATTCTCCTAAAAGTGGCAAGCATCCCTGAGACTCCAGAACAACACTTGATGTTCAGCCCTGCACAGAGTTCATGATAACAGCATCTTTCTCTTTCTTTTGCAGCATTCGGTATCTGATTCTCACTTTTTCCATGCCATTATAATCTGCTTCCTTCATATTCTTCCTTCATCTCTTCATCACACATATAACGCATATATGCCATTTCTTCATCCTCTTGCAAAGTCTCATTCATTCCGTTTTTCTCCGTTTCAATGTTTTGGTTCTCGTTTTCTCCCTTTTTGTCATCTTCCTGTTCTTCACTTCCAGATTCGCCAGCTTCTTCTGACACAGAGTAAATCTCTCCTGGGTTGTTCGGTCCTTTGCAGTTCATGTGATTGCTAACAGTATTTTTTGACATGAAAGCATCCGCTAGGTCGCCAGGCTTCCAGGGGTTAGCTTTGGCTCCGGCCTCCTGAATCACAGAAGTGGCAACATTCTGCAGTCTCATTTTGCCTTTTAGTTGACTTCCAGCTGAAGTAGAATTGCACTTTAGAGAGTTATCTGGATATGCTAGGTTTGAAGCTCCTGTGTTTGAAGCTCCCTTTGAGTTCGACACACCGATCTTTGTGCCCTTCACCATTCCCATCACCTCGTAACGGAAGCTTGAAATGTCTTGTTTAAGCTCCTATGGTAATAATAACAACACTTTGCTCAGTAAACAGTAATGTACAGTTGATGTCAAACAACTGAAGAAAGATCAAGTGTAATAATACTTAATTCTAATCTAAGTAATATAAATATATACATGAAAATATATATTTTTAAATATATACTGTATGCGTCAGTCTTCATATATACAGTCATGACCAAAAATATTGGCACCCTTAGTAAATATGACTAAAGATGTCTGAACATTTTTTGGGGAATATGGGGGAAATTTCATTGTGAAATAAATGTCTTTATCAAATACACGTTGGACACAATTATTGGCAACCCTAGAAACTCTTATAAGTGTATTCATATTCACAATTTTGAGCACTCCAGGGTGATATTGTATTAAAGATAATATTATTCAGCCATGGCTTCCTGTTTCACATAAATATAAACAGGAGGGGAAATTTCATTCCTATCCAATGCAAGGTTAGCCATCTTTAATCATATTTACCAAGGGTGCTGATATTTTTGGCCATGATTGTATATATGTACTGTATATACAGTACTGTGCAAGTCTTGGGCCACCAGTATTTTCAGCAACAAAAAAATGGTTTTAAATCAGATATTTCTATCTTTTTGCGGTAGCGTGTCAATTAGAAATATCAGTTTACATTTCCAAACAGTATTTGTGTCATTAATTGTAATAATGTGAGATTATTGTCTGACAACAGCCAGTGACTTCATCCAGTCTGTCTGGAATCACATGAAGTAACAGAACAAACTGAGACAGACTCAGTCCAGAAGAACTGTGGCCACGTCTCCAAGATGCTTAAAAAAAACCTAGCTGCAAAGCCACCTGAAAAACTATGGGCAAGTGAACCTCGGAAGAGAAGGTACACCTGTTTTACCTAAAGCTGTAATACCAAATATTTCTTGATTTAGTTCATAGAAGTTGATTGATAAATTAAATCTATAGTGCTGTAGCTTTCCAGGTAGGATTTTGAAGCATCTTGGAGACGTTGCCACAGTTCTTCTAGATTGAGTCTGTCTCAGTTTGTTCTGTTACTTCATGTGATTCCAGACAGACTGGATGATGATCAGATCAGATCAATAATCAGACAATAATCTCACTGCATTATTACAATTAATGACAAAAATAATGTTTGGAAATGTAAACTGATATTTACAACTGACGTTGGTGAAAATACTTGTGGCCTAAGACTTTTGCACAGTGCTGTATATGTACATAACAAAATTACCAAAATGTTCAACTAAAGTAAAAACAGAAAATGTTAAAATCAAAATATCATCATGTACTTAACTAAAAAACAAGTACACTTTACCTTAAAGTTGTCCTCAGTTAATCCCGCCTCTTTTTTAGCATCCCTTATCATTGCTGCCACATATCGCTTAACCAGATTTCTAAGTACCTCCTAAAAAAAAATCATTGATTATGAACCGGGAAAAGATTTGACCAAATAAGCATCCCATAGAGTTTTTCAAAAGAGTCAAGGGGTATTTGAAGATTGGGAGATTAATGTCTAAATTCAGAAGGACTTGAGTTGATTTACACTGTATGAAATAAGAGATTGTAGTGAGCTGGAACCTTTCACCTGTTGAGCTGATGCAAAGTGCACTAGACAGATTTAATGATCGGTTGCTTTGAAAGAAACACCATTACCTGGTACTGGCGGTTTGTGCGGACATTTTCAGCAGCACGCATCTGAAGAAAAAAAGAGAATAGATCGACTGTATTGATTTTTTATGACACCTTCTTTGCTAATGTTACAAGGTAGTGAAAACCTCAGCGGCTCCAATCTTTTTGTTCACTGAATCATTTAGCCTCGTTTTAACATTTTGAAGATTATTCATACAGATCTATGACTTCACAAGACATGGGCTATTTTTCTTTTTTTGTGATGTTTGGCTCTTTCTGTATATTGACGAATATAAATCACCATCTGTCTGAACAAAAACAGCGTAAACAGTCCTATAAAAATAAACTAAACCAAATATGAATCTTTATAATAATCAGAAGAGGAGAGCAAATGGCTTATTACCCCAAGTGATCCAATTGTCTCTGTTCTTTTTCTGTGTTTAATATTGAAGCAGTGGGTCTTGATCCATCGGATGAGGTACCATGCTGATTTAGGACTTGGAATGATGTTGAATGGTGGAGGCAGCGTGGCGCCCTCCTCAAAGTAGCTCATCCAAAGTTTCGTTCTGGCAAACTTCCACTCAATATCAGCATGGTCCTGTGGAACAACCCAAGAGAAGAGCTGAATATGCCAATTTAAAAAGTAACCTGAAATAATATTTAAAGAGTTAATTTGCAAAATAACCAATAACCGATAATTATAAGTGATATCAATCAACCTGCAGTTGGGTTGTTTTGATTAAGCAATGATAACTTAAACAAATGCAGGTTTTTTACAAAATGAAAGTTTTTTGAAACTGTTTTGTTTTTTTTACATATTAAGTTTGTTAAATAGCAAAACAGATAACACCAACAAGAATATTTTGAAAAAGGCAGATCTCCACACTTAATGTTTTTGTGAAGTTTTAGAGTTAAAAAACACTTGTTTAATCTTTGTAGTCTCCTTAGATGACAATATAGATGCCTGACAAATGTTATTGTGATCATAGACTGTATAGATATAATAACAAGTTTGTCGAAATTACCCACTTTTAGTCAGCTTTGACAAAATTCCTCTCAGCTAAGGAGTCTTTTCAAAGTGAACGTAGCCTTGTAACCTGACCTGAATTTGCTAAAATGAACTTATTGGCTTCTGAAAGGTGATCAGTTTTGGCAAATGAACTCTTTATTTTTAATTCATTTATCACACCAAATGGGCATGCACTACTGATTCAAAAAGTGACATAAGAAACTTAAATTATACAAATAAATGTATCATTTTTAATTGTGCCCCCAAAAAATTACAAATAACTAATGTACAATACTTACAGCAATATGTTGGTAGGAATTATTCATCATAGCAATGAGCATGTTAAGAAGCACCACCAAAGAGATGATGCTGTAGGTTCCAAACATTGTGGCTCCAACAAATTCTGTGAATGTATGTTTGGGTTCAACATTGGTCACATACAGGGAAACAAGTCCAAATATAGACCAGAACAATGACTGCAATGTCTCAAACATGCTGGAAAAAACAAAATCCAAAAATATAATGTTACTATTTTACTGCAAAACAAGCAATATTAGGATCAAATCTACAGATATGACATTGCTTACGTGGTGAATGCATTGTTCTGCGTAACGCAGCGGATACCCTTGCAATGGTCATTGGGAGCTATTTCCACTCCCTTAGTTTCATAATAGAAATACAGTTGGTTGAGTCCATTTGCAAATGCAAGTAGCACCAGGCAGTAAATGAAGAGGAATTTGAGGATGTCCAGGAGCATTCGGCCGAGAGAGATCTGAAGGGGGCCCAGGTGTGAGTTGGCTGTAAAGAGTGAAATCAGTCGGAGGGAGCTAAATATATTAGCAATGGCGAACAAGGCCTCGCCCACCAAGGCAGGGTGACACATTGGCCAATCCTTCCTTGGCACGTAGGTTTCAGCGTACTGCAGAAAGATAAATGTTGAGAATTATAGTATCATCATATCATTTCAAAACTCTGGACAACTTCTTTCCAGTTAAGACTAGACCTTGTACTAACCAGTCACAACCCAATATACTTTTCAGTGACAAGTACTTTGTTGGTGAAAGTTAAAAATGTTGCTGAGATATAACCTTTCATTCAAATTGGGTTGGGTTTATCAAAAAGCTTTTGATTACATTTGTGCCAGTGTGGACCAATTTTGGTATTTGACCTTTAAGGACGAGTTTAAAATGGCAAGAAAAAAATCTGCTTCTAAAGCTTACAGTTCAGAAGTTATTAGCATAAATATATGTAATTTTAGATATTTTGGTTTGAATTGGAGACTTCAAATTTATGACTGTGCCAAATTTTACAACTTTTTATGGTTCTTTGGGCTGGCATAGGCTAAAGGCAGAAGATGAATGAGAAAAATAAGAATTCAAACAGATTCAATAAACAGATCCACGCATAAAATAGTTTGTAAAGCATCAAATATGTTAACAAGGTAAAATGAAGCCCAATTCACTTTTATATAAAAAGTCTAAGAGTATTTTATGTTTGATTTATTACCCTAAAGTGTATGACGAACTTCAATGAGATAGTTGCCAGATACAGAGAATTCATGACAAAGTCCATGAGGTTCCACCAATCGTGAATGTAATCCTGAAAGCCACCGTCCCACATTTGTTTGATCTCAGCCCATACAAATCCTGTAGAGCAAAGAAATTTAATAAATCTGTAACTGAACAAATTCAAAAATTTGATCAAAAACTGTTTTTTTAGCCCTAAACACAAATTACCTAATATCCAAGGTAGGATCATCCATTCCACATTGCTGGGCAAATGACTATTGTGGTTGTGGCTGTCCACGTGTTGGGAGGCCAACAGCAGCAGAAGGAGGAAGGTAAGATAGGAAGCAGTGTGGCATATAAACTTGATGAAGGGTTTCCGAATGAAGAGTCCATAGTGGCTCTTGGGAGCGATCAGGTAGAACAGCGAAAAGAAAGGGAAGAGGAATCCGATGAACATACAGGTAATGAACTTGCTGGCCCAATGGCGACGTCTCCAGCCTGAGAACTCATCGTACCACCGAGATGCGAGCAGCTGCTGACAGTTTGGCTGTGCTACAAACTAACCACAGAATAATGAAGAGAGATTCAATTGACATTGAATGAGTAAAGTCACTGTTAACTAAATAAATCAAAACAAACATTACATGTAATTTGTTATTGGAATTTTGCTGAACTTTAATTTAATTATCTGCTTGCATTTTTTCACTGGAATGTGCAACAAAGCAAAAACATTTTCTGCTTTCTATCATGCATGGAGGCTGTCTTCGCTTTCTTCAGTTGCATAAGAAACACTCTGCAGGAGAACACAAGTAACGAAGCAATGTCCTAATGAGAAACAAGTGCCATTTGTAAAAGAGCAAACAAAAGGCACAGAAAGGCTTACAGTAACTTTTTGTTCTTTTCTCTCAGGCTGCTCTATCTGGTTCTCATCATATCTGGGTTCAACTCCCATATGGATGTTGCATGACAGCTTTTCTGCATCTTTTGTAAAACCATCTGGGCTGCACATGGAAACCAGCAAGTCGACACTGACTTTTGTGATGATGTAGTAGCAAAAGCAGCAGAATGCATTGTTAAAAAATGCTAAATAAATATATATTTAATTTACTTAAATAATCACAAAAACTATATTATTTTTAAATATATACTATATATTTTTTTTAAAAATGCTGTCACTCTTTGCATACACAATTTTAAGTTATTGAAAAGGTACCACCCCAAAATGTGTTTTCATTTGCTATCATCTGATTGTGATGTGGAAGATCATCCAGAGGAGTTTCAATGACTCAGCTATGGAATAATAAGATCCTGGTGGGCTTCTGTTGAATTACAGCCACAGTTGAATAAAAGGTGACATTTTCCACAGCCTGTAAGCATCACTTCTTTCTCCATTTTCAGATATCTTTAAGAAAGTGTGGTGCAATAGTGAAAGCCTGCTAGTTGATGTATATCACACAGAAGCCTCTCCTTTAAAATGAGAAATTCCCTTTACCCTTCAGACAGAAAGAGCTTGTAATGTTTATTGTGCACAGAAGGGGGCAACATAGATCTATATAATGTTGCAGCCACTTTGTGGCATCCCTAAAGAGCAGTGGTTTCCAATTATGTTCCTGGATGCCCCAACACTGCACATTTGGCATGTCTTCTTTGTCTAACTGCTCTGATTCACCTTATCAGCTTAGTAGTAGAGACTCCAAGAAATTGAATGGGCATCCAGGAAAATGGTTGGGAGCTACTTCTGTAAAGGGTATAAAAACAACCTACTTTCTGGGTGTGAAAATATTCTATGGTTTTAAAACCCCAAATTTGATTAGAAGAAAAACAACACCACTTGAAATATAATATCCACAACATGTAAAATACACCGAATTGCCAAATCCAGGGCAGATTTTCAAGCACAGTACTGTATACAAGCCAGCAGTGCACCACACAGACTTTATTAATGAGTTTTTTCTAACTGAGTTAGAACTGGCTGCAGATAAAGTCTTAATTGTTGGTGATTTAAATATCCATGTTGAAAAAGAAAAAGATGCGTTAGGATCGGCTTTCTTAGATATTCTGAACTCTATTGGGGTTAGACAGCATGTATCAGGATCTACTCACTGTGGAAATCATACTCTAGATTTAGTTCTGTCACATGGAATTGATGTTAATGGTGTTGA
>JAUMHI010000051.1:8104700-8115400 GCA_032359435.1 Enteromius unitaeniatus
GTATAAAAACCATTACGCCTATGGAGAGTCCCCATAAATCACAAAAACCAACGTGTGTGTGTGTGTGTGTGTGTGTGTGGTGAGAATCAATTCTGTATTTAATAACTTAGTCAGTGTCCATTCGCTCATACACTAATTCCATGTACACTAGTTGTAATGATGTACAATAATTTACAAATAATTTAAGCTAATTTATTGCATTTAATTAAGCGAAAACATTCAGAACAGAGTTCAACAAATTGCTCGAGTTCACACTTTCAGAAGACTACCTTGGATGAACTTAATAATAAGCAACAATATGTCAAGAAATGTCAGGCTACTTCAACCAAACAAGTGTTTATTTCGATGAACACTTCTTTAGACACATCTGCAGCCCATGGATTTGAATTCTGCCATTAATCGGTCTATTAATGAAGCTTTTAGCCAGTAAAGTGGTTGTACTGTGACTTACGAGGGCATTTTCACAATGTGCGCAGAAGTGTTTGATGACCACAGACAGATGAGTGCGCAGTGCGCTCTTCAGTCTCCGCTCATGACTGCCGCAGGCGGCGTCTCAAAACATAGTGAGCTGCCTACCTCAGCAGCATTTCTGACTAGAAAAAAAAGCATCCAATCCCCAAACATGATGCACACTATATAAAGATAGATTTGAAAAAGCACGTGTTATAGTTCAAAGCAGTCTATAGAGAGACTTATCTGAGAATGGATTACTAATTTTCAAACACCACAGTAATTCTCTAGACAAGGCTTTAATAAAATGATACTCGTTGTCACTTTAAAGAAATCGTACAAGCAATTTCTGTTGTCATTAGCCTACTCACGCTTCCTGTATGACTTACTTTTTACTGTTACACGAAACTACATGTAATAATAGCCATATATGCATTTATATAAGTAAATGGTGACTGAGGCTGTCCTTGCGCCTCCATTTGTGATTAACGGAAGAAAGTCGCACAGATTAAACAACATGTGGCTGAACAAAGTGCACCGCGCTTTCATGAAATAACGGAGTCTCGCCTCACCTGTTGGTTTTGCATGTTGCACTGACTCGTGACTGATTCCGGTCTAACTAACGTACAACAGGTGCCCAGCGCGAAGAAAACCCGTTACACTCCAACCGCCTCCACAGAGAAAGACGCGCGAAAACGCGCGACGATAGAAACAGAACGCGGGAAAATATAATATCCATTTATGCGCGCGGCGAGGCTCAGTGATGCTCTCATTTCGCATTCAAGATGGAGCTAATCTGCAGAGTTTCCCAAAGCCGACCCTTTTTGTTGTCTCCAGAAAGTGCATGTGCGAGATCTTGGGTCGTTTATCATCTTCCATATTCGCTTTCCCAAGTAGGTTTCATGGCACTTTGGTGTGACGCGGTCTCATCTTTCCATAAGAGTTATTTTGATCACTGAAGAGACTTGGAGCGCAAAGGCGACCAGATGTCCTGTCTGCATAGTGTCTCTCTCTCTCTTTCTCTCTCTCCCGCGCTCTCTCTGTCTCTCTTGAGAGAGTGCTTGTACATGTGTATACGGTTCACCACTCCACGTTTAAAGGTGAGCTCAGATTTTAAATTCTAATTAAAAAGGTTTGCACTTAATAAATTGAAAAGCACTTATTATTTAACTAGAAAAAAAATAGATATATAAGAGCCTATACCTAAGAAAAGATGTCTCCTTCATGATGGGCACTGCCATGTTTGTAATCACATGACCAATAATAATAATAGTAATTACTTTATATAGCTATTGATTTCAGTCAGTCTTTAAGGCGCTTAAAGTGTAGAAGTCAACAATAAGGAAATACATATCAATGACTTTATGCTTGACAAGATAATACAGAATATACTGAAAATACAATTCTCAATAATTATCTCAAAACTGGCTGTAATTTATCTCAGGCACGGATTAATATAGAAATGTCATTTTTAAACTGAGATGAAAATTTTTCAGAGTAAATCGAGACACTGTCCTTCTGAATATCATTTGTTTTGGCTCAACAGCAAAATGAAACCTGCAGATTCATAATCAGGAAAGGTATAATTTTGCCAAGCTGTCTGTTAGAACAGATGAACGTTTTGGACAGTCTAGTCTGTAAACCGGTGTGCACCTGTGCCATTTTTCTCACAACAGTGCAGATGAAATGTGTCCAGACACTGAGATGATTTTTATCTCTTCTGTTCAAACCTGTGAAACTGAGTCACTGATCTGGGTTTGAAGCATTAAATGTGAAGAAGCCAACTCTAAAACTTCACATCCTTCCTGCAATTTTTCAGATTAACAGGTTCAAACATCACAGAGCAAGACGAATCAAACTGCAGCAGCAGCCAAAGACATTTCTTTGTGAGAATTTCATGTCATCTCAGAGATCTGAAGGACGTACAAATCAAAGATGCCGAGCCATAAAGCAAATTTCACATAATTCCTCAGCAAAATATTCACCACCTGTCATATATTTAAACTCCTCTGGGAATATGCAGGTCTTCAGCACAAACTGAAAATCTGCTTCTGCGTCTGTTCCTTTTTTCATTTTTCTTTTTTTTTTATTTCTCTTCCACAGTTGTTTGTATAATATCAGTCATCTGATTCTCAATGATTAAGAAGATGCTTGCAAGCATCCTTCATGGTGAAGGCAATCACAGTGTTCCAACCACAGGATGAAAAAAAGGTAAATGAATTGCAAGATGGATAATTTGTGAGAAAAAATGTCACAGTTTAGTTTCTTTTTTTCCCCATCATAAGAAATCACAAACAAAAGTTATAAATAAGCTTTTTTAATCCCATCATGGAAATAAATTCAATAAATTCAATGCCTTGTTACATTTTTTAATAACAAAAAAATAATTATTAAAAAAAGATTTTTTAATTAATAAAGTCACTTGAAAGTGTATTTTATTTTTATTAGATATTATATGCTTATAAGAGTATTGCACAAGCTTAGCAAAAACCTCTGAAATCAGCTGGAAATCATAAATAATTCACTTTAAACCATAAGGACCCGGACCAATTTTTCCTTATAGGAAAATATGAGGCATATAAAACAGTCCAAATGCACCACTTATAACATGTTTATGCAGTTGTTTTTAAAATTCAACCCCTCTTTGTGAGAGATCTGTAATGTTGCATATATGTCACATTGGATGTTTATGATCAATTTTTGATGTTACATATATGTTACATTGGGCATATACAGTTTTTTGCTTTACAAGAGCTTTTTTGCTTTTCCACAACATACATCAAAATTATTACTTTACTGGGAAAGTGGGAAAACTAACATTTTTAAAAATGGCTGAATCTGCAACATGTGCTATCCAAACAGACCACCATTTTGGAAATGTTGTCATGGCAACAAAAAATGCAAATATTGTCACATGACTGTTGAGTGTTGATTATATGTCACTTTCTAGAGTTGAAAGTGAGGGATAATATGCTTTAAAAAGACAGATAATCAATAATCAATAGTGTTTGTGACATCCGCATCACCGTGGGTCCTCATGGGTTAAAAAAACATGTTAAATAAATTCAAAAGTGTAAGCTTGTATTCCAGTTGGCAATTAAGGCCAATTAATCCATTCAAAAAGAGCAAAATTATGTTCAGAAATAGTATGTTTTTCCTTCACGTGCTGCTGGAGACAGTCTATTCTTTCAAACTTTCCTCTGGCTATAATTGTTTATAACACAGGGTGAATAAATTATATAACATCTATACTGTGCTACACCCTGCAGATTCCTTGCAGATGATGGGGAAATAAACAAACAGCTGAATTAGTTTTTAGATGTTCATGTATATGAGCCCTGTGTGAAAGCTGGGTATACTGCTACCTCCAGGCAATAACAGAAATATCTTGGTATTCACACATCTCAATATAAATACTCACAACCTACATAAAGAAAGAAAAACAGAGGAATCATAATGAGAACAGAAAACAAATCCAATGTCACCAATTCCAGCCTTTCTAAACAAATACCAATAGATTCTTCATTTGAATCGTTAAAGCATGTGAGCAGATAATGACAGTGAATTGTTATAAAATGGGATAAGCTTGCAGAATGTCAGTATTGATTTACCTCAGCCGCTCACAATAAATTAAATGTCTCCTGTTCTTTGTTAGTGTAGGTCAGAGAGTTTGTGTATAGTCTACTTGTGAAGAAATGGAAAGAAAAGCTTTATCGGCTTCTATATTCATGGCAGCTGTTTAAAACCGTATTGGTGTCTGCTACAAAGAGACCCTGCTAATTAAAATTGATTGCATTTTACCCTTAGAGAGGCTATGGCCAGACACTGCTTGTTCCAGTGAACAAAATTCTTGAACCCTACTAATATTTATACAGACAGCACATTTTTTTTTTCGAAGGGGTCATATAATGTTACTAAAAAGAACACTACTTTGTGTATTTGGTGAAATGCAATGTGTTTGTGTGGTTTCCACATACTGTAGTTTTTTTAACTCTTCTCTAAGCCCCGTCTCCTGAAAAGGGTCCATTTGTACAAAGCTCATCATTCTAAAACAGCAAGGTGTGCTCTGATTGGCCAGCTATCCAGTGCTTTGTGATTGGCTGAATACTGCAAGCATGTGGCAGAAATGTTACACCCCTTACCATAACGTGATGCTGGGTCCCGGCGCTTTGACACCAAAACAATAAAACATATTACAAACCGGGCATTTGTTGTATCCAGTGGTGATATAATTTCAAGACTTCCCAGCTAACAAAACTGTTATGTAACTTCAACGTAATCTGGCAACTGGAAAAGTGAAAGGTGCCTATACGTCACCACGATGTAACTTTGTTACGTTGCTAGTTAGTAAGGGCGACGTCGTGGCAACGTCATGGATCAATAGTTTTGCGCTGATCAGTTGGTGTTATTTTCTTTTTATTTTATTGATTTTCTATGGGCGGACATGCAGTTCTAATCCAATTTATGTCCTCATAATATGCCCAAACTAACGTAAAGTTTGTGTTTAACGCAACAGCTGTGAATGATGAATACAGACACGAAATGAATTCAGATTATTTATTTTGAAAAACACATGAACGGTAAAACACACTTGAATTATTAATAAAAACACAGGATATACAGTGAATGAAAGCATTAAAGATGTCCCGTACGTTACACAGCAACATTAAACTGACATGCTAGCATAACCTTTGCTAGCAGACATTTCCAAAAATAAAGGAAAAAATACCATAATAACAAAGGTATGAATAGTAACAAAAGTACTAGAAAAGTAAAAAGTAAATAGACTGTAGATAATGTTACTTAACCAATTTGAGGCAGTTGTTGAACTTATCAACACTTGTTTGACCTATTTATTTATTATAAATTGTAAGACTCATCCCAGGAAAGATAGTTCTTTTATCAGACACTTGAACTTGAACAGTGCTATTATTTTACTTTTTTATAAATCATTAGGAAATATAAGATTCACAACATCAGTCTTGTCAGCATTAATATGCACGGTGATCAGTTGTGGAGCTGCGCGCTGTCCTTAATCTGACTTGGTGAAAATAAACACATCTTTAAAGAACGTTCAATCGTGTGTCCGAGGTTTACACATTTTAAATAGTATATCTGGTAATCAGAGACCATATAAAGAAACGTGTAAATGATGGTAATGGAATTACGTGCATACGATGTCATAGTTACGTTGTCAGTAAGTCATGAAATTACTAATATATTACGAAAAAAGTACAAAGCTGGGACGTTCTTGGTTATCTTGTTACATAAGGAGGACGTACTGACGACGTTGTGAATTGGAATTGGATGGTAATGGAATTACGTGCATACAACGTTGTGGTTACGTTGCCAATTGGTAAGTCATGAAATTATCAAAAATGACAAATATGTTATGTAACTGTTACGTCGTGTGTTAGCTGGGTTAGTACTGTTTTTTAGCGCGTAGCTTTGCATCGCTTCTCATAAACATAACACCATGTCTGTATTCATGATTAGACAACAAACAACAAGCACTAACGCTACCCTTCACTGCTCAAAACTTGCATTTGTATAGTAAGAACCAGGTTCTTTTAATAAGAAAACATAACTTACTTAAAGGTTGTGAGTAAGAAGTGCCAGACTTGCAGAGGTAGAATTACTCCACTTTAAAGTCTCTGTATACAGCCAGCATAGTTTGCTCTGCAGGTTTTAGTAAGCAGTCCTCCTTAAATGTGCTTAACGCACACTAATATTTTTTGTGAACTGCTCTGAAACAGTGTTGTGAATATAACTGTCACAAGCCGCGCCTCTGTGGCGCTCTCCGAGAGACTGCAGCGGGAACCTTCACCCGAGTTTTAGTTCCTACCCGGACCCTTTTCCCCCACGTACCTTGGGCGCTTCCGTGCGCTGGTCCCGCCAAAACCGGACTATTTAAGCGACGCACAGACGCCTGTTCTGTGCGAAGTTTTGATCTTGCCATTGCAGTCATCTCTGAGCGTTTTCTACGGATTGTATTTCTTGTGTATCGACCTTGGATTGTTTATTTGGATTGTCTATTCGCTGCCTGCCCCGACCATTGCCTGGACTGCTCTCTGTTTATTCGCTGCCTGCCCCGACCATTGCCTGGACTGCTTTCCCCTTCTGGATTATCCCTTGACTTTGTTTGTTTGTGTGTACCTGTCGTCAATAAAGCGTGCACATGGATCCCACTGACTCCGAGGGTATGTTACAGAAAACTTCGCCAGATCCGGATCCAGCCGCTATCATCCAGATGATGGGAGAGATGGGACGACAGGCCTCCGTCCTCTCTTCGCATCAAACGCAGCTGGAGAAGCTCACCACCCTCACGGATGAACTGGTGCACTCCATCCAGGCCTTAACCACCGCCACCGCGGCCTTGACTCAAGCGGCAGCCGCCTCCGTGTCACTTCCGGTCGGCCCGCCAGCTCAACCCGACCCCCCGGCGGCCGGCCATCCAGCGCGCCTCTCACTTCCCGAAAAATACGACGGCGCTGCAGGCAAGTGCGATGGTTTTTTACTCCAGTGCGACATCTATATGTCCCAGCAAGCTTTGAGCTTCCAGAGAGCAAAGTGTCCTTCCTCTGTTCGCTACTCACCGGAAAGGCACTCGACTGGGCCACCGCAGTTTGGAAGGGGAACAGTGGCCGTTTCCCAGCCTATCGCACCTTTCTACGTGAGTTCAGGGAGGTGTTCGATCACCCCATCGATGGTCGCAA
The DNA here is from genome assembly GCA_032359435.1 of Enteromius unitaeniatus. Classification (NCBI taxonomy): domain Eukaryota; kingdom Metazoa; phylum Chordata; class Actinopteri; order Cypriniformes; family Cyprinidae; genus Enteromius; species Enteromius unitaeniatus. The sequence continues at coordinate 8,111,867 of JAUMHI010000051.1, forward strand.
CGTGAGGGACGAGATTATGTCTCTTCAGCAAGGGGCCATGTCAGCAGCAGACTACACCATGCGGTTCCGCACCCTGGCAGCACAGACCGGTTGGGACGCGGACCCTTTACTCACCATATACCGTCGAGGCTTACGGGAGGACTTACAGACTGAACTGGCCAGCCGTGATCAAGGAATGTCCCTCAAAGAATACATGGAACTAGCCATTCGGACAGATCACATCCTCCGATCCCGCAGACCACGCCGCTCAGCACCCTTCCAGCCCTACACTCACCAGCCTGCCACTCACTTGGCTCTACCCCCCATTGAGCCCATGCAGATCGGGGCCACTCAACTCACCAAGGAGGAACGTGAACGTCGCATAGCGAACCACCTGTGCCTGTACTGCAGGCTGGCTGGCCACCTCCGTGCTGCCTGTCCCACGAGACCACCTCAAGTCAAGACCTCCCGGGTGAGTGCTGTATCCGTCTCTTCAGCTATGAAGATGGTGGTGGAAATTAGATTTCAAGAACGAATACTGTCTGCCGAGGCTCTGATTGACTCGGGCGCGGCTGGTAACTTTATTGATGCTGGGTTTGTTACTAATTCCAACCTTCCTCTCCATCCATGTATACCTACCGTGGCGGTAGCAGCCCTCGACCGCCGGCCCTTAGGAGATGGACACATCACTTCCCAGACCACAGCACTCACCCTCATCACCAGCGCGCTGCACTCAGAGAGACTTTCTTTCCATGTTATCACCTCACCAGACCACCCGATTATCCTGGGTCTGCCCTGGCTGAAGACTCACAACCCCGTCATCTGCTGGCAGACTCATCATATCATCCACTGGTCACCATTCTGCCACTCGCACTGCCTTCAACCTGTCACTCGACGCACTCCGCTCACTCAAGAGACGGAAACCCAGGAAACCGACGTCACCCAGTTACCTCCAGCCTACCACGACCTCCACATAGCCTTCAGCTCCATCCGGGCCACCAAGCTACCACCCCACCGTGAGACGGACTGTGCTATCGAACTCATGCCAGGCAGCACGCCACCTCGTGGCCGGATATTCCCCTTATCTCTACCCGAAACCACCTGCATGGAGGAATACATTAAGGAGGAACTGGCTAAAGGCTTCATTCGGCCCTCCACATCCCCGGCGTCGGCGGGGTTCTTCTTTGTAAAGAAAAAGGACGGAGGACTAAGGCCGTGTATTGATTACCGAGCTCTGAATGAGATTACCATCAAATATCGGTACCCACTGCCCTTGGTACCCGCAGCCCTTGAACAGCTACGCTCGGCGCTGTATTTCACCAAACTGGACCTCCGTTGTGCATACAACCTCATCCGCATTAGACAAGGGGACGAGTGGAAGACAGCCTTTTCCACCACGAACGGGCATTATGAATATTTAGTGATGCCATTCGGATTAGCAAACAGCCCCGCAGTGTTTCAAGCTCTGATAAACGAGGTTTTCCGGGATCTACTCAACCAGTTCGTGATCGTCTATATCGACGACATACTTATTTATTCCCCCAATCTGGCCTGTCATGTCCAACATGTCCGAGAAGTACTTAAGAGACTAATCAAGCATCAGCTATATGCAAAAATCTCTAAATGTGAGTTTCACCAGACTCGCATTACGTTCCTGGGATACGTCATTAGCCAGGGGGGCGTGGCCATGGACGAGAGCAAGGTCACCGCCGTCACTAACTGGCCGCAACCCCGAACCCTGAAAGAACTGCAACGTTTCCTGGGGTTTGCCAACTTCTACCGGCGGTTCATAAGAGACTTTAGCAAAGTAGCGGCCCCCCTCACTTCTATGACTAAGAGAGATACTCGACGCCTCCCGTGGACGACGGAGAGCTTGACCGCCTTTCAGGACCTCAAGAGCCGCTTTACTACCGCTCCCATACTACGGCACCCTGACCCCTTGCGACCATTCGTGGTGGAGGTAGACGCCTCCAACACAGGGATTGGAGCCATTCTCTCTCAACGGCACGGGACTCCACCCAAACTCTACCCCTGTGCCTTTTTCTCGCGGAAACTCTGTCCGGCCGAGCGGAACTATGATGTGGGAGATCGCGAGCTATTAGCTCTCAAAGCCGCCTTAGAGGAGTGGCGGCACTGGCTGGAGGGCGCAGCAGAACCATTCCTGGTACTCACTGACCATCGTAACTTGGAGTATCTTCGCAGCGCGAAAAGGCTCAATGCAAGACAGGCCAGATGGACCCTATTCTTTACACGTTTCAAGTTTCAGATAACATACCGGCCAGGATCCAAGAATATTAAGGCAGATGCTCTTTCACGCCAGTACGACATCACTCAGTCATCTGGACAACCTGAACCTATCCTACCACCATCCATCATCTTAGCCCCAGTCCAGTGGGACATTATGAGCGAGATCCAAACAGCCCAAGCCACAGACCCCACCCCCACAGACTGCCCACCCAATCGGACTTACGTCCCGGCAACCCTCCGACAGCAGGTGTTCCATCTGGTGCATGACACCCCCAGCGCCGGTCACCCAGGGATTCTGGCTACCACAGAACTTGTTACAAACCGCTTCTGGTGGCCCACGCTCTCACAAGACATTGAGGAGTTTGTCAAAACATGTTCCACCTGCCAGATGGTTAAAGCATCACATCAGCGCCCTGCCGGTCTGCTCTGCCCTTTACCCATCCCACAGAGGCCTTGGTCCCACATAGCGGTGGACTTCGTTACGGACCTGCCCACCTCGAACCAATATACCACAGTACTCACGGTAGTAGATCGATTCTCGAAGGCATGCAGGTTTATTCCCTTAGTCAAGCTTCCCACCGCTTGGGACACCGCTAAGATCCTCCTGGAACAAGTCTTCCGTACTTATGGACTACCGGAGGATATCGTGTCTGATCGGGGGCCACAGTTCACATCGCGGGTCTGGAAAGCATTCTGCACTCACCTGGGGATCAACGTGAGTCTCACCTCCGGCTATCACCCAGAGGCTAACGGACAAGCTGAGAGAGCAAATCAAGAACTTATACGGCTGCTACGCACATACTGCCACGCCCATCAGGAGAATTGGAGCCAGTTCCTAGTCTGGGCCGAATACGCCCAGAATTCTCTGCGAAAGGCCTCCACCGGAATCACCCCGTTCCAGTGCATACTGGGCTATCAACCGCCGCTGTTCCCCTGGTCAGGTGAACCCTCGGACCTTCCCTCCATCGACGCCTGGCTACGTCAAAGTGAACAGGTCTGGGACGCTGCCTATGCTCAGCTGCGGAGGGCCATACAACGCTTCACCCGCCAGGCCAACCGGCTCCGACGACCCAGTCCGCTCTACGAACCAGGGCAATGGGTATGGCTCTCCACCCGGGACCTCCGCCTAAGGCTACCCTGTCGCAAACTAAACCCAAGGTACGTGGGCCCATTTCAAATCCTCCATTGTATTACCCCAGTATCATACCGTTTGGCTTTACCTAGAGAATACCGTATCTCACCCACCTTTCATGTTTCCCTCCTCAAGCCCGCTGCAGCACCTGTCGGAGAGAGGGGCCTAGACGAGGT